>JANZXV010000003.1:30550487-30565441 GCA_027576455.1 Erythroxylum roigii | reverse complement strand
GAATTATATTTTAATTAATTATCTTGTAGTTAATTAATTATTAATAATATTTTAATTACTTATATTATAATTAATTATATTATAATTAATTAATAATTTTTTATAATTAATTAGGAGAGGAATGGAGTATTATATATTAATTAAAATATTTTAATTAATTAATAATTATATTTTAATTAATTATATTTTAATTAATTATAACAAACACATCCTTACAAAACAATGATACCCATTCCTCTAGTTTAGGAGAGGAATGGAGTATTACCCAAAAATGGGTAATCAAAATAAAGACCCTATAATCAAAGTCCCTTACCAAACTCAATATTTCATTCCATACCCATTCCCTTCTTTTCATACCCACCAAACAAGCACCCCCTTATAACAAAATAGAGTGACTTCAGTTTTGGATACACAAGAAAAGAAACGAATCAAGACCACTCCTTTCAGTTTGGTCCGAATTGAATATTTTGGTCCAAGCTCGTGAGTATAATCAGAATTCAGATTTTGTGTCTGATTATATATGCGATCCGGCCCATTCCTAATACTACCTTCATCAACGGAATGTTATTTCAAAATTTGAGTCATAACAAATAGTCAACAACAACCTAAGTTGGAAATGGAAACTCCACACAACCTTAATTTTATGCATCTTACCGTCCGACTGTCAGATTTTTTTTTCCAAGACTCGGAAGCACTTATCGTTCAAAATTCAAAACTTTCTTGTTTTCATATGGTAATGGTACCTTACAAAACAGAACAAAACAAAACAAAAAAAATATTACGACTTTTGATTTTGATGTAAGTAATGAATAGGTAGACGATGGGGTTTCCCTCCCAAATCTCAAATCTCAAATGGGATTTGAAATCCAGCAGGTTTTGGTAACTCATTCATTCGTATGATCTCTTCCTTTGTGGCTCGTCTTCCCAAAAGTTATAATCTTCATCGCAATCACTCACTCATAGTTAATGCTAATGGAAGAAGAAGTCGACGTCACTTCCCTCGCTTTCCCTGCACCACAGCCTTGGCTGGTGAGTTTCTTTCCGCTTCCGTTGTCTTCTCGGCGGCTTTCCACCCACTTCACTCCTAGCCGCCGCATCCCTTCGGTGCATTCCCGCCTCTTCGCTTGGGTGTCTCTGCAGGGGCGTCTGGTTAATGCGGAGGAATCTAGTTCCGCTGAATCCATATTTAAAGGTTTAGACTTTTGTTCCAGAAAAGATGAAATCGTGGCCTGGGAGCTCTTCACTCCTTTACAAAGATTCCTACTAGTTGCTGTCATTGCCGTTGCCACTGCTGAATCCAACAAGAATCGCGTTATATCCCAGCTTCGAAAATCTGTGAATCTTCGGGTTTGTCATTTCACTCCTAAATTTCCTTTCTTTGTCATTAAGAGAAAAGAAGTGTTTGTTTGATTTTGTTGTACTGCGCCATTACTGTTTAGGATGAGGTGTTATCGAGTATGCAGCAGAAGCTGGACAATTTGTGTGAGCAGGTTAATCATGGTAGGAGCAAATGTGAAGGATTGGCTACACTTGATGATCTTGGATGCCACAAGATTCAATTTTCTCAATGTGGTTGTTGGCATTGTGATCAACATCAACATCTCTTCTCCTCTAGTTTTTTGGTGAGTGAGTGAGTGAGTGATTTTCAAATTCAGCAGAACTGTTTTCGATTTACTGATGTTGTAATCTAAACTCTGTCTTTGATTTAATTGTTGCTAGGCCAACAAAGTTCCTACCGGGGATGAGGTACTCCAATACAAGCTACCTTTCGGTAATGAAATTGAACAAGAAGAGCGGCGCTTGTCTGATTGGTCTGATTGGGCTCCAAGTGTTACTTCTACACAAGATATCCAGGTAACTCTGAATATGCCTTCGTGCACATATACTGATCATACCAGTTTAACTTGTTTCCACAATCAAGGATTTAATCTTGTTAAACAATTATGTGAGCAGTAGCTCTCATTTCAACTGCCAGTTTATTTTTAGTCTGGAATATCCTAAATCATAACAGCTTATTCTTGGCTTGGATGCATTGCTTAAATGGTGGTGATTTTGCCCGTGAGCTTGCTTTCATATAATTGGCTAAGCACCTTCTCCCGATCAGAGCTTAATCACGACTTAATTTTGCATCAGCATTCTAAAATATGGTGCAAGAGGGTTCCATATATCGAGTGTCGATATGGAATTGCTGTTTTTCAAGTCTTAAACTAGTTTGATGGAAGCGGTGGAACTTGAGTTACTCAAGCTATATACAAGGAATTATAGGCAATCTCGATAACAAGCTGTTTGGAACATAGGAAAATGACATGTTTCTGCTTATTTTGGATGCATAAATGGTCCTTAAAATGAATATATTTATGTTATTTTCCTTGAAAACCACATACTCCCTATATTGATTGTAGATCATTAAAATGCTGGTAATGTCTTAACCTGTGAGAGTTTATATCCATGTCTTACAGATGAACACCTTTGCTGTAGACCAAGACATACTTAATTTGAAGAGGGAATGTGAAGAGAAAGATGCAACCATAAAGGAGCTGGCAACTATCCTACAATCAAGCAAGATGGCTGGATCAAAGGTTTAATCAAGTTGAGTTTGTTTTGTGCTTCTGATGCAACTGAACTTTTCTTACAGATTTATTACGTTTCTCTTTATGACAGAGAATTGCGGAGCTGGAAGACATCATTCGCAGGAAAAACATGATGATTACAAAATTTAGAAGGGACGTGCTGATATTAGAAGAAAAGGTAAGTAGCTGTTCTTACGTGCATTATCCCTATCCTATTACAGGTTCTCTCACTTTCAACTTGTTATAGCATGACTTTCCTATTTGGCACTCAGACTGCTTGATGGTTGTTAAGATATCCCTGATTTGTAGCACATTGAGGAAGTTGAAAGCCGCAAATTATGTTTATCTGTCTTTCTATTATAATAATTTTGCCCTGCCATGTAAATTAACGGTATCGTGGAATTAGTTGTATTTGATCGGAGAATAATTGGTTAAACCTCAGGAACTACTATGATGATATAAATTTTGATTATGCAGGTGGTGCATCTTACCAGACTTCAGCGACCTTCCTCTTCTGCTTCTTGTACCTTGGAGAGTTGGAAATTTCCTGCCCTGTTGGATAACATTGTTTATGACATGGACAGTGCTACTAGTCCTTCCTCATCTGATTCGGATACCTCTCCTAAAAATCAAGAACGACCACATGCTATTGAAATTCCTGTGAGTGAGCACTTTCCAGGCTTGAAGTTGTAGCTTTCAGGATCAAGATTCCTACTTTAATAAACTAATTTCAACCCCTCTCTCTCCTTTTTCCTTTCAAAATGTAGGAAACACCTCTGCAGAAAAATGATCTTGTCTTGGCAAGAGACCTTGGATCAGCACCAGCAAAGCTCTCAAGTTGTGTGAAGTCTAGATCAGTAAGTCCTCTTAAAGAAATATCAACCAATCATAGGTCTGGAAGAATTTCTTCTTTGAAGCCAAGACAGCTCTCTGCTGCTGGTTCTGATTCTAAAAAGATCAGAAAGCGAACTCCAAGCATGGCAAAGGATGCAGCTCCAAAAAAGAAATGGCTCTAGCAATTTGATTCTTAAGACTCTCTTTGTCTTATAATGTTACTGAATTGAACTACCTTATCAATATTTGGGATAATACTGGCAATCCTAGCTTAAACCTGTATAAGAAAAATATAAACAATAATTACATATAAGTACTTGGCAAATACTTATTTTTCCATTTTTTTGTCTATTTTTTATGTTCTCCTAATTATCCACCTATATACATATAGTTGATATTTTAATAATGTCTTAAATTTATCCAAAATTAACAATTTAAGATTCGAGTTAGGGTGTACACATGTCTATACACTAATTGTGGTTAGGTTTAGGTTCATTGGATTAACCTGTAATAGCGGAATTTGAACAAAAATCAAATAATCAAATATTATTATTATTATTTTTATAACTAATTTAAATAATATATATTTTAACAGTTTGTTATGATATCTATTTTTTTAGTCCAGATCTTCTGTCTAATATTATGGTGTCTTATTGTATCCAATAAATTTTAGCCATTTATTTATGTGAGTCCTGCATCAATCCTACGTGGGTCGCACAAAATAAATGACTAAAATTTTATGAGATAGAATAAGACAGAGTAATATTGGACAGAAAATTTAGATTTATTTTTTTGTCCCTCTAAATTCAATTATTTCTGTACCAGTACAGCGCTTATTCATTTATTGTTTCACCAAACAAGACAATAACTGGTCTCCTATCTCTCTCTCTCTCTCACCCACGGACACAGTAACTAGAATCTATCTCTACCATGGCTTCTCACATAGATTCTTAAAGCTCTCTCGGCGTAGTTGGGAACTGGCTCCATAACTTATGGAAGTATCTCTTATATTATAACCAACTTCTCCATAAGTACATATACATACATATGCTAGGTGATGACTCAGTCAAGATAGAGAAAAAGTCAACAAAAGATGTTACCTAGGTTGAAGGTTCTACCTTTATCTCCTGTCCAGTTCTAGGCTTCTAGCAACCAAGTATCATCTATATATATATAGAAAGAGAGTACTTTAGGTAGCTCAAAACATGTCCCTGGATCGAAGTAATAGTGGTAGGACATCGCCTCCTGAAACTCCATCAAAATCTTTCACTGTTCTCTCCATCGAGTGTGTGAAGGGCAGCTCTAAAGCAGATGAGTGGACCTCCGACATGCTCCAAACCGGCGACATAGTTGAGGAGATCCTGATCGGATCCTCAAACTCACAGTCCCTCAGCCTCAAGTCGCCTTTCAAGAACGGCAAGTCTGGGGTTCAGAGGGTTCTTCACTCTTCCTTCAAGAATAAAGAGACCTCTATTCTTGTCCGAGTCAGAAGGGGCCGAGACGAATTCGCTCAGCTTCAAGCCTGTATCGTTCCCGACTCCTCCTCTAAGAAACAATACATCCTGAGGTCTATCGCTGACCCTAACTACGCTGTTGCCTTCTCCGATCGCTCCGAGGCCGATTGCTTGGAGTTGCAAGGTTAGAATTCATTTATCTCCGTCTCTCTCTATACACACACATACATTGCATACTCATCCACCACCAACCATCCCACCGGCTGCCGACACCATCACCTCCACCTCCGCATTTGTGATTATTTTCTTTTCACTTGTCTCTTTAGCTTTGACTTTTCAATTCTCCACGTGTCTAGCTGTGAGTGCTTTCATTCATTACTGGTTTCGTGACAACTAAATGCGTTTTGCTATGTAATATATCTAAGAATCTCTTGTAATGATTCCGAACTAATAAAGTAAAAAATACTGTATAGAAGTAAATTAAATCACATGAAATCCTCTGTACATGAACGTTGTTACAACCCTATTCTAATCAATTTTGTTCTACGTAAATGTACGGTCGAGATTCTGTAAAAGAGGTAAGAATTGATTTATGAAAATAGATGATCTGTACCGTAATTCTAGAAGAACAAGGAATATGGAGAGACTGGCGTTGATTTGATTGGTTTTGGTGGGAATTGGAATTCGGAGGTATTGACTTGTGAGTCCCACGTGGTTCTACTTTTTCCATTGATATTGTTAGAATTTGGACTGTGAGAAGACATTAAGAATGAAATATCTTGAGTCAGATTCAGGGTACTCCAACTCCACTTGGACCTTTTTTTCTGTTCACAACTTCTTCTTTTTTTAATCGGAGAAAACTCTACAGGTTAGTCAAGTGGGCTTACCTCAGCGAAGACTAAGTGACTACATCTTAGCAAAGGGCTAAACGGCTGCATCCTATCATAGAGGGCTTCACTAGTTTTACATCTATAGGTAAAACTCCGGCTGCTTCAAGCTCTTACAAAAGGGGCTAGCAAGAAATTGAACCTGAGATTTAACCGAAGTCAAACCCTGCTCTCAACCATCTAACCACACCTCCTGTTCACAACTCTCAAATACATATCCACGTGGACTTTTTTCCTTTCAATGATTATCCGAGATGAATATATATATATATTGTATTGCCGGCTTTTAAGTATCAATTTCGGAATTGAATAGATGATCCCGTTCAATTCAATTTAATTAGCTCTACATGGAGGGGCATGGGAAAAAAAAAAAGGGTTAGGTCGAGCTCCACCGATAAGTTTTTCCATTAATTCCACGTTGTGATTCAATTATAGGTTGACCTGGGAAGTTGTTGGCGGCTATATCTCCGTTCCCATTTTCCGATATTTGACCTGTTGCACAACGCTCTCACGAAGCTTAATATTTGTGATTAATTTTCATTTTGCAGCTTCAAGAAGCTCGAGAATTGTAGGGGCATTAACAAGGGCAAAGCTACAAGATGGATATGTGTCGTATCCATGGGGAAGAGGCATGCAAGAGGGGTTAGCTGTTCCCAATTCAAGCTGCTTTCTTTCCATACTTCTCCTCCCAAAAGCTTCTGACCGAGTTGCCTCTGGTTACAATGATTTGGAAGACACTCTTGCCAGAGCCAATGCTTGGCTCTACGCTTCTCAGGCCTCTGGTATCCCCATAGTTTTCATGAATATTCAGACCGAGTCCCTCCTCACCAAGGTATTGTTTATAATATCATATTGTCATTAATATTTAAGCGCAATGTTTTGTATATATAGTTGGTGTTGTTTAACCAATTTTTATGGTTTGGATGGAATAGATATCAGGAGAGACGGCATCATCAACAGTGAATGCTGGGTCGCTATCTGATTTGTCAAATCTTGCCAATGCAAGCTTGTACGGTTTTGAGGACTATCATGGAGTGGACATAGGCGTTGTAAGAGCAGTTCGTCTCTGGTATGCTCCTCTATGTGGGGAGTTTGGTATAGAAATTAAGATCAAAGAAGATGATACAAAGCTTGGATTCGCCATTAGTCGCACGGAAGAGGTATGATATGAAAATGAAATCAATCAATCAATCACATCTGTTACGTTATCTTGCATGGCAATGGATACATGATCCATTTCTTTTCTTGTTCGTTATCAGGGGTTTATCTACATATCGTCGGTGATTAGGGACGACGAGAACGTCCCGTCAACGAGGTCAGGACTGAGCAATTTGTACAGAGAAGCAATAAGTGCGTCCAGGCTGTTAGTGGTGTCGAGAGTATCGAACCAGAAGGTGCTTCCATGGATGGTATCGTCGACAGGAGCGATTCGGTGCTTTGACACGGTCTCACTGAGCCAGAAACTTTCGTTGCATAGACATGCAAAAGTGTCAATCGTTATGCACGTGTTCTTATGGGACAGAAGTGTTGTAGCGTCGTCTCCGAGTCCAAACTCCAGAGCTTGGATCACCACCCCAACCCCAGTCTCCACCCCTCTTCCTCCACCTTCACCTCCACCTCTACAAATAAGGCCAAATGATAACCAAGTTTTGCCATTGCCGCCGGAGGACGGTGATCATGAGGCGCAGATTAAACTTGACAGAGACACTGCTGGTGAAGTGTCATTCAGATTCCATGATTTTTCACTTCCCAACAATTGGGTCTGACTTTGATGTGACGTTCAAGTTCTTCTTGTGTTAATAGTTAGCTCACGTATCTTTATATTGCTCCTCCTAATGTTCTTTTTATATATATATTTTTTGGTTGTGTATTTACATAATAAACAATAAGCTACATAGAACTATTTTTGAAGCTGAAAAGAAAAGTAATAGATTACAGGTTCATGTAATTTATATCATCTCACTCTAAACGCAAAGAAAAAAAAAAGTACACCTAATAAAAAGTTTCTTTATTGATGAGACGAGATAAGGTAGGATGGAAAATTGTAAAGAATTGAGAGGCGATAAGGATATAAAGAAGATGGTAGGCAAAAGCTAAAAATAAATGAGTAAAAAATAAACGTGATAAAAATTTAAATTGGAATGAAAATTCGATACGGAGGATGAGTTTAGTAGATTCTCAAATTTCATGGGACAAATCCATTCCCTTATAATTGAAAACCTCAAAGCAAATATTGTTTTTTATAATTATTCTATTCCTTCGTTTCCAAACCTTCAAACCAATTACTCTCTTAAAGTTTAAAATATTTAACTAATATAAGACTATCATAAAATTAGTAAAATATTGAATAAAATTAAAGAATTTAAAATATAATTGAAAGGTAATGTTAGAATTTGAAATTTAATTAAAAAAATTGTTAAATAAAAATTAATTAATTTATAAAAATTTATAAAAATTTATTAATTAATAAAATTGACTACTTAGTTGAGTTTTGTAATTAGGAAATATGTTTTTTTTTTCTTTTACTAGTTGTTACTTGTTGGGCCGACTACATTAGTTGTTGATTCACTTGTCGGGTTACAGACTGTACTGTAAATGGGTTGCTGCTTGTTTGGCGGGAAAATGGAAGTGAAAAACGACCCCTCTGGCTCTCTCTCTCGTAAGGAAAATAGAAAAGTACTTGAAGAAGATGAATGATGTTGCCGCTTCTCTTCAATCTTCAACGCACTCTCCTAAGATCACAACCTTTCAGAGGTAAACTCTTCTTCTTCTTCTTCTTCTTCTATATATATTAATGGGGTTAAATTAAATGGTGAGATTTTGATGCATTTCTGAAACTTAAATTGGAAGAAGACGCGCGTCACGGAATATGATGATGGCCGCGAGTGAGTTGATCGGAGGATTCAATCCCACGGGCCGCCGCCACTTTTCTTCTTTACTTCTCCAATCCTACTCTGAGGTCAGGTCACTCCCTACCCTTCCTTCTATTTCCTTCAAGTTTCATCTTTTATAATACCCTTTAGTATTATTATTAGCTCACCAATTTTATTTTGTTTTGAAATAAAAAAAGATAGGTGCATTTCCGCATTTATATAATGTAAATGGAGTTCCATGCCCAACCCATGTATGTCCTGCCTCCCTTATTATCAATATCAATATCAATATCGTTTCTTTATTTAAAAGATTTATGAAGTTGACAATTGTATAATTTGGCAGATGAATCAGATTGGTAACATCTCTAACAGGGAAGAGGGTTCTCCTATTTCCAAGTAATACCAAATTCAGTTTTCGGTTTACTCATTTCTCAAATAGTTTATTTTATGTTCATTCATACTCCTTTCTTTCATATACACCAACAATGCCATCTGTTGTGTATGTCTTCTTTTATCAGGCATGGCATCTCTTCCCTTGAATTTGACAATAAGGTGAATTACTGTTTTCCTCCCCTCATTATCAGGCTTCCAGCTTCCATGTCTTTTGTTTACTTGTAGCTTCTTTCTTTCTCACTTCCTTGTTCGTCCAATTTATGGTACATATGTCTTCCAGGGAGTTTACTTAGTGTCGGTAACCAAGTCGGGATGCTTAATGGTTCTTGATTTTGAATCTCTCTACTCTCAGACTCTTCATTCATTTCCTTGTAAGTTCCTGTTTTTGCTTTACTCCATGCTACTGTGCATTTGTGTTTACAACAAGTCATTCAGTCACCCATATCTTCTCCTACTCTTGTCGTATATATTGTCAATTTGCTTGAAGGTATGGATGAAGATGAAAGCAAACATGTATTCCACATTTCTTTGCATCAACAACTCGACTCTGTTGGCTGGAATTCTGCCTACCAAGATGAGGTTTGGGCATCCATGTTTCTTTTAATGTCTTAGATAACCTTTTTTTTGGTCACCTAATTCGTAATTCTTTTTCTGGTTGCTCTTTTTAAATCCTCTGGATTGCATAAATTATAAAGTTAAGTCTAGGGAATTCATGGATTGATTGACCGTCTTGTTGGAAATAATCGTATAAAAATGACGACTTTCAGTATATAACTTTCCTTCCCAAGGAATGTGAATCTTTATTGAACCTTTGGTTTGATTTGTTTGCATTTATAGATTGCTTGTACCTCTACCAAAACCAATGAAGTACTCATTTTTGATATTGGTTATGACTCTTCTGATCCAGCTCAGGTAAGATCTCTTTTCACCTCTGGTAATATTATTCCTTTTTCATATCATGTCCAGCCGGAAACTTTTTATCTAAACTACTTCCTCAACAGATTTTCCGGTCACTCTTAATCATTTTATCCCTTTGCAAAGCAGTTTCAAGAAGCTCCAAGTAAACTGATTATTTTGACTTCTTGTTTGCTTTCATCGTTTTCACCGCTTTGACAGGCAACTTTCTGAAGTGTTTTGCTTTTCTCTTAATTGGATACCAGTGTATATTTCTTTATTTTCAATGCAGGTGCTAAAAACAAGACGCACAGTCACTGTTCATGGGAATGACATTCGTAGGGGACTGACTGATATAGCTTTTTCAACAGATGATAAATCAAGGTTTGTGAAAGGTGGCAAGCTCTTCTCTAAACTTAAATTTGGTGCCAAACTTGAGCCCTACAGTTGTGAAAGATGAACTGATTATAGTAATAATGAAGAGCAAGCTGCATGTGAAAAAGGAACAGCTAGTAGCTTATACCTTTTTCATGGTTTGGAGACTGCTTTGCATGCATCATTCTAACACTGAATTATTAGTCTAACTACTTTTGTTACACTTCAGCAGCTCCTGTGTATGTCTATCAGTTCCTTTATTTGATTCTTTCCTCTTACATTGGTAGGTTAGTTAGTTCAGATACAAACGGCGCAGTCCATGTATGGGATAGGAGGATGAGTGCTCTTCCTTGTCTTGAGCTTGCAAGTAACAACTATAGCTCCATCAACAGTGTCAAGCTAAATGTGGATAATCAGGTTGGTTGCTGCTTGAAAGCATCACTTGCTTAGGCATGTTTCTGCATGTTATCCTTTATATTTGCACTTTTGAGTTTGCATGTAGCAAATTGAAAAATTCTAGCAAGGATATTAAAGAAACGTGATGCTTTTTAAATTTGTTGTTCATTCTTATGCTAGGATGATTGAATATGCATTGTTCTTTGGTAAATTATATCATATATCTTGAATTGTGCGCAAAATATCAAATATATCTTAATTTTTATTTTGTAATGCTAAATATCACGCGTTATATATATATGTGTGTGCATGTGTGTATTCCGGTTAGTAATATAACTTAATTATGCTGAATTATTACTTTTATAAAGAATTTAATACTTGAAATTCTAACTTGAAATTTTGTGCAAATGTTATAATAGTCCAATGCACCTTTGATAAAATTTGGAAAAATATCTGACAAGGAGGTTATCTTTTACCATTTTTAAATTTCAAAGTATGAAAAATCATAAAAATAAAAGAATAGATATAAATTATAAAAAAATATTTTCAATATGATAATGAAAGCATTATTAATTTGACCACTGTCAAGGTCTATCACTAATAGTGTTACAGCTATATATATATATATATATATATAAAAGCTGTCATGATATGTAGTGTTAAAGGTTATGATACAATTGATAATTGTCGGAAAGTCAAGACATTTAAAATAATTTGCTATTATTATGATACATTTGATTAGTCTTTTACTTTGTCGCTCTTTGTTTTTCCATATCTAAGTGATTAAATTATGTGATAACTAATTTAATTCTAGATGATTTTTGGGGCTGGTAGAGGTGGTGCAATTTACATGTGGGACTTCCGTGGAGGACGAGCATCTTCTGGTTTTCAAAGTCATAAAGAGGTAAGCTTTTAAAGCTATTGCTCAATGTGCATCTTTGGGATTCTGAAAACATTGATTATGGCCCTAATGGGGACGATTTGCTAAGCTTTGGTTCAATCAGAAACGCCTTTTTAACAATACAATTTCCTTCTAGGTAGGTTTTCTTGTCACTTCTTCATATTACTGTCAAACAGTTTGATATTATGCTTCCATTTGGCTTCCTGTTCTGGAAGAAATTTAATTTAATTTACCTACAATTTCTGCTCCTGCCTTTCGTTGAATCAGGCATGCCATCCTCCCGTAGCATCTTGGAAGTTGGCATCGATGTTAGAAAAGATAGGCCCTTTGAAGGTATTCCTATTGCATGATTCCTTATGTTGAATATTTTTCAAATTATAATTCGCCTTTCATGTTTGATTTGAGGAAAGTGTGGAGCAATAAAACAAATTTAATGGGATGCTTTTAGTTCAGAACCTGCCTGTGAATGTTATCCTCATTAACCATTTCTTCCCATCACTCTGCAGGCCCAATCAAATATTGTCTCCAAGGAAGTTCACTCCATTACTTTTGATCCCTCTTGCCCGCATCACTTAGCATTTCATCTTGATGATGGCTGGTAGGTCAGCATGTAAAAGCATTTTTTATCTTCCTGCTGTCTGCAATTTAGTTGTTGTCCTTTCCGCTCTCCTCTGCATTATTAAACTTGAACAAATTTCTTGATAGGCTGATCGGGACTTAAGAGTTTTGATCAATTCTGCCTTTCCATGCTATTAATAATTTGGTAATGATAACCAATGACTAATTCACAAGCAATTCTATAGTGAGACAAGTAAAGGAACTTGTACAAAAGAATTTAGTACAGTTGCCCACTGTCTGAAATCAAAGGTAGGTCTCGAGTTCTGAGCCTGCACTATATGCTAAGGACCAATGCCAATGGCATTATCAAGATGCTGGACTAGAAAAATGATATGCTTACACAGACTCAAAAACTATCATTGCAGGATAAAATTGAAGTTGATATATGCTCATCCATTGGCCTTATTGTAATCCACATATCAGGTGTGGGTGGCTTCACCATAACTGGGAATCTGTTTCTCTTTGGCAAAAACCTAGTTTTGAGCATACTTTATGCTGTAGTATGTTGTAATGCGGCATGGTATTAATGGCTTGTGTTTTATATTTACCTGCATCAGCTTTAGAGCAGATCTTCCAACAGGATAGGCTGGTGACCTAACTTTATAAATTAGGAAAAGATCAATTTGTTATTTTTATGTTAAATAACAATAAAGATTTGGATGGTGCTTTCCATATTGCACCTGCAATATGCATTACATTGATTGCAAGAGTTGAGTAGTAGTAAGGGTATGCCCATCAGTGTGATGCTTGCAACCATGGATGGTCGCTATGTGCCTTTTACCCTTCAATCTCCATATGCATTCATTGTTTTAGCATATTTAACATAACAGAATAGTTCTGGTTGATGATCTGACTTCTTCTCTTATGATTAAATTCAGGTCAGGCATTTTGAACACTCATAATTTTCAAATCACTCACATTCATTGCCCTCCTCCAGCTTGGTTGTAAGTAAATTTGGCAGTCTGAGATTATGCTATTCATCATAATTTCTTATGCAATAATCGACTAATTAATTTAGAGCTTTTTATTTCCTGATCAGGAATGATGCCAACACTATCTCTAATCTATTATACTTCAGAAAACCATCATGGCTGCCAGCGTTATCAGTAAGACACATCAACTATTATTTACCTATATAAGTATCTAATTTGCTATATGTTTGAGGTTTTTCAATAAACCTATCATGCATATAATTCAATTTGGAGATTCTACGGGCAATGTTTGGTCATCTTATGAGCTTCTTGGCTTCTTCTTGTTCCAAGACAGTGTGACTAGGGATGCAATTGTGTGCCTTAAAGATATCAAAGCCTTTGATGCTAGTTGGAAAACAACAGACTAACTCATGCAGTTTGGTGATAGACTTGTCAAGATGAGATGCACTAGAGCATAAAATTAAGACGAGTTTGAGTACATGGTTACGGATATCAGCGATGACATGAAAATGGGGAATGTTGCTGTAACGTTTAATGTATTTACATTTCACGTCAGCTAAACTCTACTTTGTCTGAGTTGGTATTCTTTTCACGATCCAAATGTAGATGAGCTAGCTTGCCATGCCACTTGCTTTAGGGTTCAGATAGCATTGTTATGATGACTGCTTGATATTTTCTTCATTAATGTGTTCCCGGTTCATTAAACGACACAAAACTCATCTCAGGCTTGTTACTGCTTGGGTTTGAACCATTTGGTTTCTCCTTTGTTGAATGTAATGTTTCTCTTTTGCAGACCTATGTGATTGGATCATCATCTGATAATGGCATTCATCTTTTAGATTTCTATCCTGACCCTAGTTCTCCCTGCCATGTGGACTACAGGTAAACAATTGTATCGTGAGTAGCTAGTATCAATTATATATTGGAGTGCCACTAAAAGAGCTTCTACTGTTGTTACCCTCTTAAACTAGGTTGACATTGCTTTTTTATTTTCGTAAATCAGTGAATCAGTAATATAAATAAATCAGGAAAGAGTTATGTACATCAAGAGATTACCCAAGAAGCAAATCTCTTTACAATGCCAAAAGGGAAGCTTATCATATGGACATGCGGAGCACTACAAACATGATCCTTATGACCAAACAACCACAACAACCAGCCTGTACATAGTTACCCACCAAGCTGATGTAGGAAGGAGCATCGCAACCAGCTAAAGCTTACATTTACAAACTAAGTTAGAACAGAGAAAGAGTTAACTCAGCTACAAGACAAGCCAGAAAATCAATTCAACATTCATAGGTGGATCTTCTTAACCTTGTGCTGCTAATTTGCAGAAAAGGGGTGGGATTTAAATCACCCAACCTCTTTCATGCATCTTGTTCCTACCAGCATGCAACAAGTAATAAGAACACCAACATATATTAGCATGACTCTCACTCATTCATTTTGAGAAGACCCATGAAGTGCTTCCGAGTGTTTAAGAACCAACATTGGAGGTTGGTTTCCTTATGTCAAGAAACATTTGGGATTGAAGCTGCTGAACTAGACCAGTTTGATTCCAAGTTTGTATCTCCAACTTCTCACCCATCCCACCTTGGTGACATCTGAAAGATTCTGCTGATTCCAGCCCTCTTTGCTGAAACACCAGCAAAAGGGGGATGGAATCTTACTGTCTAGAACTAGGACAACCTTCAAAACAAACGTTAGTGAAAAGGATCCTCACACTAAATTACCTTACTTCGGTATTTGCGCTGAGAAGTTCCATAGCTTGGAAGACCACTCTAGTGCTTATGTTCCCAACTTCCAAGGCTTTGTCTTTGAATGTTC
>JANZXV010000003.1:30527777-30550387 GCA_027576455.1 Erythroxylum roigii | reverse complement strand
TCCTTGGTATAAATTATTTATTTGACCGGTGTCCAAGGATCGATTTTCCTAAATCGAACGATGAGCCGCGATCACCGTTGTTTGTGTAGAGTTCATAGGACTTGTGGGATTAGTCAAAATTGACTTTTCTGTATTCAAGGAACTGAGCTTTTGATATCTTGAATGGGATATTAGGTAGGTTTGTCCTACGAAGAACAACATGAACCGCAAAAACTAAGCGACTATTGTCTTCTTCATTGCTATACGCCTATACTTTTATATGTGGGAGCGATATATATAAGACTAGTGCAATTGGGGAATGAATATAAAGATATTGAATTTGTGTATTTTTATTGACCGTGTTTGTTATATTTTATACAAAATTAAGAATTAAAGAAATATAGGATATAAAATAGTAAATTGTTATAATAAATGAGATACATAGTGGTCTGTTACAATAAGTCAAGACCTACTCTAGATTTTGTTATTCATCAAGACTTATAGGTGAATCATGTTTAAGAAACAACCCCTGGTGAATCATTCCTTTGAAATATACGAGAACTCTATTTAGAGTTTGCAAATGCATATGAGATGGAGCATGCACAAACGGAGATAATCTGTTTAAGTAAAGACACATTCAGATGAGTAATTTCCAAATAACTCGAGGGAATCAACTACACTACCATAAGACGTAGCATCAATCTTTTTTTTTTGGTAAATCAATAAATCAGTAATATAAATAAATCAAGAAAGAGTTATGTACATCAAGAGATTGCCCAAGAAGCAAATCTCTTTACAATGCCAAAAGGGAAAGCCTATCCTATGGACGTGTGGAGTGCTACAAAAATGATCCTTATGACCAAACAACCACAACAACCAGCTTGTACATATTTACCCACCAAGCTGATGTAGGAGGGAGCATCACAACCAGCTAAAGCTTACATTTACAAACCAAGTTAGAACAGAAAAAGAGTGAACTCAGCTACAAGACAAGCCAGAAAATCAAGTCAACATTCGTAGGTGGAGCTTCTTAACCGTGTGCTGCTAATTTGCAGAAAAGGGGTGGGATTTAAATCTCCCAAACTTTTTCATCCATCTTATTCCTACCAGCATGCACCAAGTAATAAGAACACCAACATATATTAGCGTGACTCTCACTCATTCATTTTGAGAATACCCGTGGAGTGCTTCCAAGTGTTTAAGAACCAACATTGGAGGTTGGTTTCCTTATGTCAAGAAACATATTGAAGCTGCTAAACTAGACCAGTTTGATTCCAAGTTTGTATCTCTAACTTCTCACCCATCCCACCTTGGTGACTTCCAAAAGATTCTACTGATTCTAACCCTCTTTGCTGAAACACCAGTAAAAGGGGGATGGAATCTTACTATTTAAAACTAGGACAACCTGCAAAACAAACGTTAGTGAAAAAGATCCTCACACCAAATTACCTTACTTCAGTATTTGGGCTGAGAAGTTCCATAGCTTGGAAGACCACTCTAGTGCTTATGTTCCCAACTTCCAAGGCTTTGTCTTTGAATGTTCGATGGTTCCTTTTGGTCCAGATGTTATAAATAGCCACTGATAGGAGAATGATAAGAAGGTTGAGGTCAATATTTGAGTGGTTTAAGGGGTGGTGGACTAGCTTGGAAAGGCTTAAATGGATAGCAGGTTTGGTAAATGGATATGAAAATTGTTTAAACAATGTGTCCAAACTATTTTAGAGTAGGTACATTTAAAGAACAGGTGGCTAATGGACTCATTATCCAAGAAACACAAGGAGTAGTGATTTAGGACAAATGAAAAGAGAAGTTTGTCTCTCGTTTGAAGCTTATTAAGAAAAGCTAACCATAGGATGAAGGAGTGTCTTGGGCTAGTTCTTTTATGCCAGACTAGTTTGTACCAAGGAACGCAAAGATTGGGAGATCTCAAGGTAGAGTACGCCGAGGCACTTGTGTAGGTTTTGGAGGGACTTGCTAGCCATTCCAATTTGTTAGGTCAGGAGTAATCTAGTTGGTATGGTAAGGGCTCCAAGGTTTGAATAGTCTCAATTGGGGCTTCCCTCCAGTTCTACATATTATTACTGATAATATCAGACACTTTTGCATTCATTTGTAATTCTGATCCATTGATCATTCTGGGATTTAAGAGGTTCTTCAGAATACCTCTTAGATGCCAAGGCTCCTGCCATAAGTAAGTAGATAACCCATTTCCTATTTTAAATCTGAATTGGCTCCCTATAAGATCCTAACTTGTAACAACTTCCTCCAACTCCAAGAACTATTATTACTAGGATGAGCATTCCAAAATTGACATTGCTTTTCATCCTCCTCGTCCTACCTTTTTCAGCCTAAACATTTGTGTCTACTTGTCATGGTGGTCGTTATGCTTGTTTCATTTCTCTTTATGATCTGAATAATCAACTAAATATTTGCTTGATTTCTGTTTGGTTGTGCTAGAGAGGATACCGAGATGCATTCTGGAATGGTTAACAGATGCAGGCAAAATAGGTTTGTTCCATTATCTGAAAGTGTTACAACATGTGCCACTCACCCTCTCAATGGTACTATCGTAGCTGGAACCAAGGTGTGTGCTTTTAGATTATGAAGATATCTTTTTGAGCTTTAACCAATAGCTTTGCCTCCCCCATTGAACATAGTTTCATCGCTGACATTTTAGCTCTTTTAATCTGTTTACTGTTTATATAAGTTCTGAAGGATGGATTATTGGTTTTATTCAGAATTCTTCGTTGCTGGTTGTATCCCAACAGAAGCATTCGATTAAAGGAGATTGAAATCTCAGAGTCGAAGTAGGTGAATTCATTGGGATGCCTGTAGAAACTGTCTGGAGCAATTTCATACCCCAGAAATTGGTCAGAAAAAAAAAAGGAACAAGACTTGTCTCTGACTTTCTGTCCTTGGCAAGAATCATCGGGAGCACCAATCTATGTCTACTAATTAGCTAGCTAGCCCATGGATCATGGCCATTGTAACTTTTCTGAGAGTTTATACGTTAGAGCGTGAGTATTGGAATCCACTTTAGCCAAGAGGGAACAAAGTAACAGGACAAAAACTAAGCATTGTACGAGGAAAAGCAAGCAAATATTGGTCTTTCTGTCTTTGCCTTTCGACCTTCCACTTCCAAAATCTACTGAAATTGGCAGAGAAAGTCCATATGCCTATGCGTGGTCCATTCCTTCGTGCAATCTTTTCCTGCTCTGCTTTGCTTTGGACTTGCTTGCATCCTTTTCTTTTATTCCGTTTTGAAGTCCTTCAGAGAAAGAGACATCCAAGCCCTTCACTTTATTTTTTTGCCCATCCAAAGGCTGCAATTCCAAACTAATGGCATTCGCTATGTTCACGTAAATCTACACATTGCATAGATATGTAAACAAATACTATTTAAACCATATGATCAAATATATCATTAATTATTCTGAACAAGTTAATTGGATAAGTTGCTTTTATTACAAAAACAATTACAAATTATTGGATACGTAGCCACATGACATTCAAGGATTAGGTGAGTATTAGGTGGTTCTAAGAGTACGAGTGAAGTGGGGTACATGGGTCATGTGTTCTTAAATCTCAAGAAGTATACTTGTGATCATAGCTTCTTCAACTTTACCTGCTATCCATTTTGGTTATAAATTAAAATCAGTTTCCATTTCATATGATGCTATATTATAAAACTTTAGAATTAAGTACTAGGAACTTGATTGGTAACTCAAATTTATCATCTTGAAAAAGCAGTAACACCAAAAAAATCTTACTGAATCGATCCAGATCTCCAATTTTTTCTCCATTCCATGATAATTTAATGATAAAATGCTCCACTTTTGGAGATTAGTTACAATAATCCCCAAAAGTTTCAACTTTTCACATCTCAAAGCAAACAGCAGCGGACGTTGGTTAACCGAACCTAGTTAAGGTCAAAACAAATTGAAAAGCCAAACTACCAAGTGGTAGTATTAGGTCTGAAGCTTTCTCTAAGTCAAGAATTATATATCCTGAGTAGGTTTTTAAACAAAGTAATCAAAACCACCTTTTTGCATGTGGGAACTTTGAAGGAAGTGAAGAGAGTGGTTGGCTCACTAAGCTAAATTTCAATAAACTAATCAAATCCATGAACCTTCATTTTCCAATCCTACCTGGAATTCCATTCTCAAATACTCAACCCATTGCCCATAGCTTGCTTATGTATCTTCTCTTCCCAGTATATATCTATACACATGCACACCATTCTGGGGAAAGTTTACAGCTTTAATAATGAAGTTAAAGGCCTCTGTTTGGTCACAAGGATGACACTATCTATGCTTCACAAGATTCACTGTTAAAAGGGGGGAAAAAAAAATGGGATGGAGACAACAGATATTTGGAGGGTAATGGATCATTCTGTCCCCCACGTCGAACCTTTTCTTTCTACAACCAAAAACTAAAAAAAGAAAAGAAAAGAAAAAAGAACTGTTTAGTACATGGACCAAACTGCCATCACTCTGTTCTGTTTTTACGCATCTCTTAATCATTCACTCTGGTTTAGTTTTTCTGTATTTATTGTTCAAGAAACAGAGCAAAGAATCTTATAATCGTTTCTTTAGGACCACTGCTTCGTTGTATTGTATTGTATAATAGTAATAGAAAGCAAATAAAGTAGATCAACAAACAATTTGTGAACGTCAATTAACATCTTTATCACAACAAATTGAAAAACCCTTTTGTACTAATTGAGAAGTGGGTCTAAAAAATACCCTAAATTAGACAACTGAGTTGCATGATTAGTTTGGTATGATTAGAGCAGTAGTTAACAAAATTAGCAATTTGGGTAGGGTTAGGGGTAGTGGGTATGCAATGGCATCATCTTCTTCTGATAGTCGTAGTAGCAGTAGTACTTGAAGCAATCATGTCCATAGTGGTACCACCACCACCCAAATGCCTCCATTTCACGTTTTGGCATTATTTTGTGGAAGTATGGCGAGTTTTATGACCTCCAGACTTTTTTAGGATAACCCTTTTCTCCTCATTTTTTGGTTTCAACTCTTTTGCTACTCTATAATGCATTGCAAGTACTTAAAAACTACTACTGCAAAAGAAAACCATTACTCCTCCCTGTCCTCTTTCTCTCTCTGCTTCACATGCTCACATTCTATTACCCAACAAAGACAGAAGCTGCTTGGAAACATACCCTTTCTCTATCTACCTAACTTCTCTGGTTGTCACTACATTCAATATCATCCTCATATCCGTAAATCAAATCCAAACCATTAGATACCCTTTTGAAAATCCATTTTATTGTTTTTTCATTCTTCATCTACTCCACTATATACTTGTATTTTTTCCTCCTTTCCTTGTTCTATTCTTTAGGTGTATATGCTCTGCTTCTACTCTGTTTTCTTTTCTGTTTTTCCATGGCAGCTACTGCTACTCAAATCTTTCAAAGCAATGATAACAATAAAACCAACACCCACCAGGACCTTAACAGACAAGAGATACAAGCTGCCATTGCCAAAGCAGTGGAGCTAAGAGCTCTCCACGCTGCTCTCACCCACGGAAACAGTCCTGCAAATATGAGATTCCCGTCTTCTTCACCTGGTTCACGCCCTGTTTCTCAATTCTCTTCTCAGGATTACCCTGTTTTCACTCCTGTGAGTCCAGTTTCTTTTCCATTTCTTCGTTTCAACATTTGGATTTCCTGTTCTTGTTTCACCATTTTGATTTTGGATATGTGCATTTTTATTTTTGTCTCTCGAAGTAAAAGGGCTATCTTTGTTGTTACTCCATTGTCTATATTTTGCTTCCAAAACAAGTTTCAAGTACTTCGAGTATCTTTGCTGTTACTCCATTGTCTATATTTTGCTTCCAAAACAAGTTTCAAGGTTCATAACTGGATCAATAAAACTATCATATAATGTATCTGTATTTGCTTGCTTTTCAAGTTCTTGCGCATATTAACAAGTCTTAGAATTAACAACTTTCCTACTGAGGTTGCCAAGTTCCAAAAACTGGATCTTTACACTACTGTATTATTGGTTCCTCACTTCCTTAGCGTTTGTGACTCTGATTTTCAGATGGAGATTTTTGGTTTTTTCTTAGCTTCACGATGAAAAATTTCCCAGAACCCGAATTCGTTTCTTGTTGAATTACTAACTTAGAATGTGTGATTTGACAGAGTTACGAAGACGAACCGTTAACTGGGCACAATCAGATTCTAACAAAATCAAGAACACTATCGGAAGTGGGGGAAGAGTATGGGCCAGAAGAAGGAATTAGCTATGGAACTGTTTATTCTGATTTTAAGAAGGAGAATTCCTCATCAAGGAAAGGGATTCCTTCTGGTTTGGTCAATTTGGAACTCCATAATTATGCAACTGAAGATCAAAGATCTGCCACTGGTTCTTGTGCAAACAATATTACCGTGCTTCACTCTTCACCTGGAACAGAATTCTATAGGTCTAGTAGGAGAAATAGTTTGACAGACTTCAGGTCTGTAGCTTCTTGCAATAAATGCAAGCCAGTCAGCATAATTACGGAGTCTGAAAATCTAACCACTCGAAGTATCAGGAGTTCCAATACTGTGGTTCCGATGACAGATTTCCACCACTCATCTCTCCAGTCACAACCAAGAACACGGGGAATGATTTCATGGTTGTTCCCAAAGCTGAAGAAGAAGCAGAAGCATGAGATATCACCAAATAGAACAGAATCCGAGGATGTCTCACAGATTCTCAAGGACTTGGGAGTATTGTCCATTGAAACATTGAAGAGAGAATTGACAGAAGCGAATCGAAATAGAGATGAAGCTTTAATGGAAGTTGCTGAGATGAAATCTTCATTGGGAGAACTAAGACAGAAGCTCGAGTACTTAGAGAATTACTGTACTGAGTTGAAGAAGGCGTTAAGGCAAGCAACACAAGGAAAGGATTTAAATGCATCTGAAAAGGTAACCGGAAACTTTCCCAAGAAAGGGAAATCCATTGGTGGAAATGGAGAAAACCTGATGCCTGTAAGTGAAGAGGTAATGGTGGAAGGTTTTTTGCAGATTGTGTCAGAAGCAAGATTATCTGTGAAACAATTCTGCAAGACACTGGTGAGCCAGATTGAAGAAACAGATAAGACCCTTGTGGACAACTTGAACTTGCTTCTTCAACCACATAAACTTTCTCTGAATTCAAAGCACTCAAAAGCAGTCTTGTACCATTTGGAAGCCATAATTAACCAATCCCTTTACCAAGATTTTGAGAACTGTGTTTTCCAAAAGAATGGATCACCAAAGCACCTAGATCCTCATCAAGATCGTCAGGCTCAGTTTTCTTCATTTGTGGCACTGAGGAATCTGAGCTGGAATGAAGTTTTAAGGAAAGGAACAAAATATTACAGCGAGGAGTTTAGTAAGTTTTGTGATCAGAAGATGAGTTGCATTATCACAAACATGAATTGGACCAGACCGTGGCCTGAACTGCTTCTCCAAGCCTTCTTTGTTGCTGCTAAATGCATATGGTTGCTTCACTTGCTAGCTTTTTCATTCGATCCAGCATTGGGAATTTTAAGAGTTGAAGAAAACAGAATGTTTGATCCGCATTACATGGAAGATATGTTTATGGATAGGCAAATGTCACGCGGTCCAAGCAGGGTTAAGATCATGGTAATGCCAGGGTTTTATATTCAGGGCAGGATCTTAAGGTGTAAGGTTCTGTGTAGGTACAAATCTGCAGCTTAGATGTTTTAAAGAGTTTGCCTTCAATAAAAGTTGGCCAGCTTTTCCTGAGCTCTAAAACCAACTATTCTCCATTGGTTTTTGGTTCAGTACTAGCTCATTTTTAGTGTTTGGAACTTTAGGTCATGAATTCCATTTCATCAGAATCAGCCATTAACTTCTTATCCAACTCTGTACTGTATTGTACTTGCTGCGAGGATTATCCAATTCCAATCATTGAAGTTCTTCCCCCTCTCTGTATATTTAGAGTTGATGAAATTAGTTGAAAAGAAGACAATTAGTTGCACTTGCTCTAGTGATAAAATCTTAATAGTTTGACACAACATAGGGAATGATCGAAAAGAAGACAATTAGTTACACTTGCTCTAGTGATAAAATCTTAATAGTTTGACACAACATAGGGAATGATCGAAGCAGAGTCTTATGGTCATACAAAGACATAAATAGATAGAAAATATCACGTGAGTTTGGCAAATGGCAATGACAAGAATTGTACATCTCCCAAGAAAGAATGCAACAAAAACATGCAGTGCGTTAAAAGACAACCCCCAATTATTAATTTATCAAGAGATGTACTCAAACTTCTAAAATAACTACTTGTGAGTGCATCATGATGAATTACTACACATATCTCATCTTTGCATTGATCAAAACTTTTAGGCTGTATAAGGGAAGGGTCTCTCAGTTCAGATTTTACTTCTATACCAAGTTCAGAAGCTGGTTCTATGAGCATGAATATTATGAGTGAGACTGATGAAGCCTCAGGACGCAGTTGAACTTGCAGATGCACTCCACCAAAAGCTAACTGAGAAACTTGTTGTCAACGATCGGACATAGTGCCACCATTTTGGTGGGATGTAAAGCATTTCACCTTCCTCCAAAATGCAGTCCAGGAACTCCAGTTCATTCACCTTAGGAAATTGTCTTTCGTCTATGTTGTCCAGATCAACCTTGACAAATCATACATCAATTTAGAGTAGTAAGAGACAATGCTGCAAGATACAAGGGTACAAAATTTAACGATCATGGATATAGATCTAGAGGCCAACTTAACATGAATATGATAACAGAGGTAATATGCAGATTTCGAAACATTCAAGCCACTACCTGGCTGGAATTGCAAAGCATGGTCTCGCTGTATGGATGTAGTTCCTCTGTCAACGAAGAAGGGTAAAGCCTGACATACTTTCTGCCAACAACCTGAAAAACATACTTCTATGTTTATCTCAAGAGTTATAGAATTGTAAATGCATACACAGCGATAAATAAACTTGCACATGTAGTCAAACCAAAAGAAGCACGCTTGTGAAAACTAATCAGGCACGTATTTGCTTCACCGAGCAGCTAAGTTTTACGCAAATAATGCGAACTCAAACTAGTAGATTCAATGTCTTTCTTCCAGACTTGACTTAAAAAAAATTACAAAAATTACTCTTTCATCACAAACTAAACAATAACTTTTACACTGGCCACGGATGCACTCTGATTGCATCTGCAGTTGGCTGCTCACTTTCTTGATGGCGAAGCCCACATATGTCATGTATTTTGCTGTTCTCCAACAGTCTAATCTAAGAAATTCATCAGATACATGTGCAATGACCTTAAATCACTGAAATAAGTTACATCATGTACAGATGACCCACATACCGCCATAAACAAGATAAGCAGAAGAAGCATTAAATTGGAGTTTGACGACAAGAAGTTTGATTGAGAAGTAGAGAGTATAAAAGAATACACAAAAGAAGATTATGCTTAGTGTTTAAGAACTCCAGAAGGTGGTGCCACATCATTATTATCATATTGCACGCCGAGCTTACCTGAGCAAGTAAATTGTGGTGTGGATCATGATGCAAAGGTGTTACTGTCCCAGCAGGACCAAACCAAGCATTTAGAGACCTAAGCTCCCCGCCGCCAACAAAACAGTAATCAGGAACACAAATGTCGTTCCGGAGCTCATTTATCTGTGTTTACTATGAAATAGAATATGTGAACTTCTGGCAGACGGTGACATGTTAACCCACAGTATTTGACATTCCGTAACATAATCAACAGACATAATGAGAATGATGTGACATGCCTGATCAAACAATGGATGTTGAGCAAGATACGTTGGAATCCCACAAGAGAACTCATTGGACTGGATTCTCTCGAGAAACTGGGAAAATGTTATGAGTTCTTGTTTCCAGTCTTGGCATAAATAGTTTTTCCCAACCTGAAGAAATTTGTTTCAGCTTTTATTGACACATAGGAGCAAACTGAATTATAAAGTCCTACTAAAACATCATATAAGCAGGAAGAATAATCACCTCAACTTAATCAATAATAAAAACACTTCTTTTGTACTAATCCCAACCTTACCTTGACATACTAGATAGATGGATCAAGTTTTGCCAATAGGGTTGTTAAACAAAACAGTTCAAAATTAATAAATAAAATAAGAAATCACCTCAACTGGGACTGTACGATCACCAGCAACCTTTTTAAAGTAGTTTAGATCTTGCCACTTTTCCCTGGCAGGCCAATGTGCCATACTATCACTAATAATAACTGGGGAACCAGAAAGGAAATATTCACGTAAAAAAGCCTCCAAGGATAGTGCAGATCTTTTCACCACAACCTTACAAGACAAGGATTTGAACGGTAAAACACGAAGCACCTGTAACATTTTACAGCAACAACGCCACCTTAATTAAAGATGAGATTGAAGTTAGATATCCAATAATGAGAACTCATTACAAGCAAGTAAAAATAGTCCAAATCAGGAAACAACAGGAAGCAACAAGTTGGCGAGAAATATGCCACTATAAGTTAAGATGGCACACATGAACTGCATTATAGAAGCAAAGTTGTTGACTTGATGACGCCAAAATAAGGGAAAGCTGTGCCTTTAATCATACAACAGTTGCATTATGAAATGGAATTGTATTTATCAACAAAAGTAAGACTGTGAGCTACAAAAGAAACATAAATTTCTGCAGAAACATCAAATCTACAAATCCCACCTCAGTCCTATAGAAATCGACGGTCTTGTTGGAAGTAGAGGATTGAGAATTATGATGGGTATTACGAGAAGCAGTGAGAATTGAGACTGCGAAGTCCAAATCCTTCCTGAGCAACAGACCTCCCATTATCAAACCCATGTCCAAAGCCTTGAGAGCTTCCGTGTAGTCTTCATTAGCATAATGAAAGTTCGCAACCTGCAAACATGCCATTGAGTAGGCATCTCGCCACACCGGAAGTACGGAATGCCAGGGACCTGAATGAAGCTGCTCCCACGCCATCTCACGAGCCGCCTCCGCCGCTCGGAAGTCTCCGGAGGTCGCTAGTGTTGCCATGCTCACGAAGGCGTACCCACCATGGGAAGTAATTGACTGAAGCAGGTTTGCAGACTCACGGTCCAGTGTTGGGGTCGGAAAGCGACGCTCAGTGGACATGCTAGCGATGAGATGGTGGGTTTTATAGTGGTGTGTTGATGCAAAAGAATCAATCGGATGAAAAAAGATTGGATCTTTGAAGTTGGGAACTCTGAGAAGAGCTGACTTTTTTATTACCAACAACACAAAAGAGAGGAAGGTAGAGCAACGGAGTTCTTTTAGGCTTTTTGGGATATTTTCTTTTGTTGTATAGTATAATATACATACAGAAGATTGGTTTGACCTTTTTGAAGATATTTTTATTTATTCTCAGACCGTGTCTGTCTAATTTGAGATATTTTTCCCTGATATTTATTTTTCCTTCATGATATTCATTTCTAAGAAGCTATAAATGAAGTTTTATTTCAGAAGACATACATGGTTACATAAAAAAGTGACAAGCTTCCTCCTCCTCATTCTCTTCCTCTGTTTTGTAAGATCTTCACCAAATAATTTCTTCTTTCATGGCTAGTGACAGAGCACCAAGGTTGCCTCCACTCTCTATTCTCACTCCTGGCATTGCAATTGCTCTGCTTCCCACATTCCCGCCTTCTCCAACTCTTATCTTCCCAAACTTAACCTTCCCGCCCTCTCCTTCGTATATGTGCCCAAAGAGCAGAGCCTCTTTTCCTACACACACTCCTTTTTCAATCTCCACCATTTCTGGATTCAACAGAGCTCCCATGCTATCTACAAAGGTCCCATGGCAGAGCTCTACATTTGCTCCCATCAACTTCATCCATAACACAAATAGAATTGACCCACCAGCCATTTCCATGAAGTACTCTCCAACTACGGTTCTAAAAGCTTGCCACACAGTGTCCATGTAGACTCGTATGCTCCAAATGTACACTGTTTGACCTTCTTTCTTCTTTCCCACCAGAACCCATTTGGCAATAACACAAGCTAATGCTGCCAGAATACCTGAACAAATCCAAAGCAGAGGAAGCAACCAATAATAATGCATGGGTTGGACTAGTAGTTTATGATTTTGCTTCAAAGATAGAGCCCATTTGATTGGTGCAAAGATGATCAATCCCATGAGGAAATAGGGAAGGAAAGTTTGTAGCAGAGGTTGGGCAAAAATGGCCCATAAGGTGTGAACCTTAGTCCTCTGTAATGTCAATTTTTCTCCGGAAGAAGCCAAGCCCTTCTTCTGCATTTCTGCTGCTGCTGCCATTGGGCACCCGGAAAGGTCTACTTTAACATCTGACTGCTCTATGAACATTCTCCATGCCTCAGGGAGTGGATCTGCATTCCTCAAGTGCTGACATATCTCATATATCAAGGAACGACCATGATCAATGGATGCACTCTCCGAGCAAGACGTAGCACGAATAACGTCAATCTCGTGGCATCTCAGATAAGGATTGAACTCCAGTGATTCTGATTCTTCGGCGGTGAGGTTCTGATGAAGAGCAAGCTCACCGACATCAATGTAAGGGAATTGAGTTTCATCCCAGGGCTTAGTGCAGTCAAGTGCAACTTCGCGAGCAGCTTCATCATTCGGAACAGAACGTATCTGCAATTGAAAAATGTAGCGAACCCCACCAGGAGAGTTTACACGACGTTGGAAGTCTTGAGCAAGGAAGAGCAAAGGGCGTGTGTCCTTTTCATCCCTGGGAATAGCACCTGTTTCTGGTGGAAGAATTCCAATAGGCTCCACCTTACCAGAGTTCTCGCTTATGTTCTCATCAAAAGGTCGCAACTTGAATTTGACATACATTTCTTGTCCATCAGTGAACCGAAAGAGCCTACAGATATTGGAATAGTAATGTAGCTCCGTGAAAGAATCAGCATTTCGAAGAGACGTCCACACTGCATCTGCTATATGTGGTACGCGTTTCACATGCTCTTCTCTCGCAGGAAGGCCACACACTAACCATGTAGCGAAATCTGCAATAGTACGGGCATAGAACGCCTTCCCTGTTTTGAGTGTCAGGTCAAGAACTGGAGAGTTGATTCCATTTTCATCTGAAAGTATTCTGATAGCTGCACCGCGTGCATCTATCCTTGCATCGTCGTCTGAACTTAAGCTGTTGCTGTGACGAATCACAACAGGATAGCTCTTTCCTGGGCTGAAGATCTTATGATCTGGTAACCCTTTAATGGTATCATAAATCTTCAACTGTCCTTTCCCACCAACACCGATTCGGTGGAAGTACCTTGTCTTGACCTTCAAAGTGGTGGCAGCCAAATTCGCCGCCAGATTGCCGACTATCCTCTTATATTTCACGTCCATCTCTTCTATTCTGTCATCCAAAGCGTGCATGGTGTTCTTGATCATGACTGGTGTTTCTGATCCAATGTAAACGCCACCCTTTTTAAGAATCGAGTTCACTGGTGCTACTGAGAGGGCACCAAGAATTACGTTCTTTTCAAGAATGGAACCAGAAAGGACAAGACTTTGACTCCCAATCACACAATTATCCTGCACCTCAACTTTGCCATGGATGAACCCACTGGTTGAATAGAACCTTGCAATCATCCTGCTGAAGTCACCCAGATGAACTCCATCACCAATTGTAATCAAATCTGGGTCTGAAACAGGGTTGATGGCCCTGATGGAACAATGCTTCCCAATCTTTGCACCCAGAAGGCGTAAGTACACACAGAAAGCTTCTGTTCCAGACAAGAGCTTGGCAAATCTAAGGTGGCAAGCGATAGTAATTCGATGGCGAAGCCATGTTTTCAGTTGGGATTGATTTTCACCGGAAAGAAAGTGTGTAAAAGTGCATGTAAAGAAGCTGAGTATGAGGCCATGAGCCAAATAGGAAATGGCAATCAAAATTGCAGACACAGCAGGATTTGATGGAACGGTAGTAAACATTATAGCATATGCTGTGATGTTGAAAGGGATCCAGTGAAAAGCTCCAGAGACGCAAATAAATGTAAAGACTTTTAAGGAAGCAGGCTCTTGAGATAGGAATATGTAAAGTAAATAGAGAGTAGCTGCTGAAACAGTGCTGAGGAAACCAACCAGGTAGATGCCCATGAAGTGGAATATAGCATTAGATAGAGATATCCCAGGATGTGGGAACTCTCCACCCTGCAGATGTTTGAGTAGTTACTAGTTAGATATTATGATGATGAGGAAACATGTTCTTTGTCCAAAAAATATAGGAAGAACTCACCTTTTGACCATTGTGCAACTTAATAGATCTGAATACAGCTTTTCCTCCTTCACTCTTTTGCAGGGGAGGTAGATCAGCTTTTTCTCCAACCGTGCTTCCCTTCTGGACTACAGCATATGGACCAACTGAAGAATTGCGGCTAATTCGAATAGGGCGGAAACTCAAAGTTCCATTATTAATTTCATGACCTTGAATCAATGCCCCTTCTGCAATTACAGCTCCATCTCCAACTGAAACCAGAGATGGATCGGTAATGTCAACGGTGTCGAGCAAAACTGAGGAACCAATCCTAGCTCCGAACATCTCGAACCAATAGTTGAGGAACACGGTCCCTCTCAAATGCACGGCAAGAACTTTAGAGGAAATTTCCTGTGACTTGTAGAGTGCCCACCATCTCACAAACTCAATTGACCAAATGGAAATCTCAGGTGTCAGAGCATAATTTGGCCTCAAGAAAGAGTTCCCAAAGAAAGAAGTACAAATACAAGTGGTAGCAATGCAAAGAATCCAAGCAAGAGGAGCCAATGCCAAAGGAATCAAATAATCAGACCACAGAATACTTTCTGCGATGGCATGGCTTGCTGAGATCAAGACAGGAAATGCAGAAAGTGACAAGTATGCAGGAAATATCAGCATGAAGCAGACATAAAAGAGGGCAAGAAGTTGGAAACAGAGAAGGAGAATTTGCTGGTTCATGGAAACTTCTGGCTCCAACTCATATGAATCAACATCAGGTTCTGAAAGATATGATGGACTATTAATGAGTTGAGGCTCAGATTTCATTACAAGGTTCTCTGAAAAGCTTGCCACATCTGCAATGCAGGTTGCAGTGAAGATATCCACTGCTCCAACTGGCACTCCAAGAAAGTCTGAAAGCTTTTGCGCAGCTCGGACTACCCCAATAGAGTCGATTCCGTAAGACACAAGATTCTCTGTGGCAGAGATGTTTTTGATAGCAATTCCTGTCTGCTCAGAGACAATTCCCTTCAGGAACTCCACAATGTCTTGGTAACTCAACCTGGGACTTGAGGAAGGAGAATTCAGAAGTTGAGGTCGAGCTGCGTTTCCCTCCCTGCATGTTCCAGTGGTGTACGATCGTCTCAACACTTTCTTAGTTATAATGGGGTCTGGCACCACATTCAGAGTTCCATCAGTAAAATGTTTGAGACATTCGAATCTCTTGATTTTACCAGAAGTTGTTTTACTGATGGTCTTTGGCTTGATCAGTTTGACGCATGCTATTGTAACACCATGTTCTTCTGCAACACGATTTTTAATTTGTTCAATCACATCGTTCTGAACAGGCTTACCATCTTTAACTTCTGCAATAACAACTAATCCAACCTGGTCTGAACCATCTGTGATTGACATCCCTTTTGTTGACAGAACTTCTTCCGGAACACCAATGACTGCACAACAACCTGGCCTTAGAAGCTCTGATGAAGCCTCAACAGTCTTCTCTACGTCTGCTGAGTAAATGTTCCTTCCTGCAACAATTATCAAATCCTTAATTCTTCCAGTGATGAATAAATTTCTACAGATAATTCGCCCCAAATCTCCAGTTCTAGTGTATTTTCTTCCAGGCTGACCAGGAAGATCATTTTGAAAAGTTTTTTGGCTAAGTTCTTCCCTACCCCAGTAGCCTATTCCAGCACTAGGACTGCTGATCCATATTTCTCCTTCCCTTCCATCTTCTTTAAGCTCCTCACCAGTCTCCTGATCAATAATTCTGATGTCAACATCTGCATCATCTGAGTTCACGTACCCGCAACAGACTCTTTCTTGCCAATCAATCAAGATGGGTTTACCTTCACCATATGCACAGCTGACAAATACACAGTTTTCAGCCAAACCATAACCAGGAGCCATCACCTCCTGAGAAAGGCCAAAAGGGCGAGTGAGCTCAACAAATCTTCTTAAAGTTTTCTGCCTCACCGGTTCAGCAGCAACCATGAGGAAGATCATGGATGAAAGGTCATATTTCTTGTCCTTATCCTTGTCAGATTCCAATCTCCGTGCCACAAGCTCATATGAGAAGTTAGGGCCGGCGCTATGAGTCCCTCGATATTTGCTTATTGTCTGAAGCCATAACAGTGGCTTCTTAATAAAAGTCATTGGGGAAAACAGGACTGCAGTCCCACCACTAACAAGAGCTGTAAAGAGTCCTCCAATCAGTCCCATATCATGGTATTGAGGAAGCCAACTTACTAGTACTGTGTTTGAGGTGCTCCTATACCTACTTCGCATCAACTTCACGTTGTGAATGAGTCCACCATGAGTTATCATGACACCTTTAGCATCACCAGTGGAACCTGATGTGAATTGCAGAAAGCACAAATCTTCAGGCTGGGTTTCTGACAGATTGTCCAAATTTTCTGGATGCAAGTCATCAGAATTCTTGACCCAAGAATCAGTATGTAGCCAAGGAAGATTCGGCCAGCTACCTGAAGGCTTCCCGATCTTTACTCTTAAAGATAGCAGATTCTTAACCGAACCTGCTCGAACTGCAGAGTGGTAATTGGTGGTGGAGAGGATGGCTACTGCATTACATGATTTAGCAATGTTCTCAATCTTCAAAAGTGCTTGGCCACCTCTTTGTAAAGGATCTGGTGGAAGAACAGGAACTGGTAGGACTCCTGCTCTTAAGCACCCAAAGAATGCATCAACAAAATCCAGACCAGGAACGTGGACTAGGAGGACCCTGTCACCAGGCCTGATTACTGGTTTTCGACTAGTCAGAAGCTTGTGAGCAATGCAACAAGCATTGGCATTAAGTTGTGCATAGGTCCTCTTGCATACTGCCACCCCATCTTCATTAATCCATGTGTAGAGTGTCTTGTTCTGTGTGACTGTATTAGTTCCCCAATGTTTCAGGTAACCATCAAGGGTAGGCAAGTCAGGGAACACCACTCCTGGCATTTCTCCCAAGTCTTTTGGACCTCTGTCCCAGCATTTTGATCGCAAGGAAAACAAATTCTGCAATATCTTATGTCAGAATTGGATAGTTCTCAACCATCAATATTTTATAACCTTGAACTCATCCTGATTATTATTATTATTACCTTAACATATGGAAACGTGGGCAATGAATTATTATTTGCAAAGTGCTTGCAGATTAGCGCCATGGCATATGACGAGTTTCTCTCGCTAAGCTCAAAAGCCGTAAGACCACCGACGTAGTAAGTGTTATTCAGACCTTGAAGTTCAGACTCAAGTCGCTCATAGAATCCATTCTTCATATCTGTTTAATATCATTGCAAGAAAAACAAAAGCAAAAACAAAAACAAAGAAAGAGTTTTATAAGCAGTCTCTTCCCACCCAAAAGGACCTTTAGTGGTGTCTAAAAAGCCGTCATACCTTGACTACCAACATGAGGAAAGTACTTAAATCTTCTTTGAAGAATCACCTTCTCAACTTGTGCCCCAATAGAATTGACTACTTTGATGGCGAGCTGTGTGACTGCTGATTCTTTAATGTTGCCAGAGTTTCCATAAGACCAGAACAAGAAAATGTCGGTGTCAGCATAAAATTTCTGCATTGCAACTGGATGCCCAATTGTTTTAGGATCATCCATATATTCACCAAAATAATAGAAGCCAATTGGCAAATCTTCTAGCCCTTTGATCTTCAAAACTGTGGTGTAGTAATCAATAGTGTTAACTTTACTGAACAATTCTCTTTCAGTCTCCCCCAGATCCATCAGAGCAGTGTCAGGTTCTGCATCAAGGATATTTAGTTAGATAGGAGGAAGAAAAATGAAAAATGAAGAAAATTGGAAACTAGAAATACCTGTGACGTTGGCAGCTTGTGATCTGTAAGTTCCTCCATTTTTGAAAGGTAAAGCGCCAGATATTATTATCTTATCAAACTCCATGGATTCTACTTCTCCTGAACTAGTTCTAAAATCAACAGTAACAGCATGAGAATTGCGTCTGACAGCCAAAACTTCAGTTTCACAACGAACTTCAAATGGAAGTAATTCACTGATCTTCTTCCAAAGACTTGTGTATCCACCCTTGAAACGTCTTATCTTTCCTGCCATTGAAGTCCTAGTGAACTCGTGGATATAGGCATAAGGCATGTCTTGAACGAATCCATAACCAGAAGCAGTATATCCATAAGCCACAGACTTGGGAACAGACTTAATTCCATGAGATTCAAGGTAAACAGGGGCCAAATCTGATGCAAATTCACTCACAGCATGGACTCCAATTCGACCAGTATCTTTTGCTTTGTCCTGCAAACCTCATAGGGAAATTTTCATATCAATAACTACGGCCTGAAATGTTGAAAATCCTATGGTACAAAGGATAAGGAAAAGCAACCTGAATTTCTAAGGTCAGTGAAATAACAGATACATAATCTTCTGCAACTTTGATGTCCTCGTATTTTCCTGTAGAACTGTCAATCAAGGCAAGCTTGTGAGTGTTCATCTCTTCTAATTCTGAACCAGCTTCTTTCGCCAGGTGAAAAATGACAGGTGCACTGTTCTTAGCAAGAACTTGGCCACCAAGATCATAAATTCTGCCTGAAAAGATCAGTATACTTGTAAATTTATCAACCATTTCATCTGAAACTTTTTACAGGGATGAAATGTACTGCTTTATCCTGTACCTTCAATTTCGACTGACTCGCACATGCCTCCTACTGTATGATATTTCTCTAGTACCGTCACATTATAGTAACCAAGCTTAGCTAGTGCGTAAGCAGCCGATAAGCCACTTGGACCAGCTCCTACTATCCCAATTTTTGTGCTCACAAGCAGGCTTGGATGCAGCTTGCCAAATTGATCTTCTAATGAAATTTTCGGATCCATACTTTCTTCAGTTTTCACACCTCTTCCTGACAGTACCTGATAAAAACAGGTGACACAATGAGTCCCACATGAGGAGACCTGAAGAATACTACATTTGGCATGAACCCAGAATGGCATATGATGAAACAATTGACATGCTTGAATCTTTCGGACACTAAAAGAAAAACTCAGGAAGTGGATAAGAGAAGGAAACCTTGAAAGTAAAAAGTAATGGTGAGTGTGGAAGCTTGCTCTAAAAACCTGCCTGTGCCTGGTGGTGATAATTCTCTGCAACACAGTTGCTCATACAGGTTAATACATCCATCGTCAATGCCTGTGCCATAGCTACATATTATGTTGCCCAGAAGGCACCAAAGGAACAAAACATTTGCTCTTTTCCCCTACACTGTAGGAAATCCCAAGAAGACATGAACTTGGCAATAATGAAGGATGGAGACCAACTTCGGTTTATTTTTAAATGAAATTCTTTAGTTTATAATTATAATTAAAAAAAAAAGGAGTTAAACAAACCTTGAAGTTAAAAGGGTTAATGCCGAGTGGCAACAGCAGAAGAGATCTAGGAGAGTAAGAGTCAAAAGGAAGAGAAGTGCTTGAGAGTGTACTCATCTGGTAGATTGTCAGACCTCAATCCTCAGAATTTAAACACTCGAGATTCCTGAAAACGCCAAAACTAGCACAGGACAACTCCTCCCATCATCTCATCATCGTCAATTCTTTTTCTTCTTCTTTTTTGTTACTCATAACTACAATATAATAATCATCTTTGTTTTTTAACAGGATTAGAGGAATCATATTCCAGCATTATGCCATTGAATTTCTTGTTAACTTCGTTTAGCTCGATCGGTAACAAAGACTATCTATGGTGTCCTGTACTTCGAATCATATATTACTGTAATTTCTCTACTTAATTGCGTATATATATATATATATTTCACGTTCATATTGGTTTAAATTAACATATGTACATACATGCGACGCCGGAATAGTATACCGTTAATTACCGTTGTGGTGAACGCCGCCGTTAAGTGTTGTACTACATCACTTCCCTTAATTCTAACTCCTTGTTTCCTTTCTTTTCCGTTTTGGTTAAAGAAAAAAATCGAATTAAATTTAGTTGATAATAAGATTTAAAAAAATAAAATTTTTTACTTAAGCTTAAATAACCCAATATTATTATAATGCATGACTATTATTTAGTAATTATAATTAAAATTTTATTTTATAAAAATAAATTGTTACTATTTAATTTATAATATTATTGATTACCATCAATCTATTAGTTATGAGTCACAAAACATTTTTAATATTTTTTGAATAAGTATATGCTTTAAATTCTTAAAGAATATTACGTGTAAATGTTGTCCTGTATCAAATCTTAATTAATAATATTATTCGGACAATTATTTTTTGAATCGGTCAATTTCACCCTAATACTAATATCAACTCTCACAATATATATATATATGTGAAACGAATTCTAGAAGAGAAAAAGTTGTATTAAGTAGAACATCTGATCTAGCCCTTAATATTATTATTTTTTTCAACTTTTCTCTTTTTTAATGCGTAAATGTAAATTTTCTCTAATGTTAAAGTTTAGTTTTAAAAAAAGGCATCTTATTCTAATGTAAAAAACAAGATTTAGAAGCCTAGTTTGATTTCAACCAAAAAAAAGGATCATATCATAATACAGTACAGTAATTTCAATGTTATTGGTTAATGCTTAATACTTGGATCTCCAAAATGTCCGAAACGAGCTCATTGTCATTAGCCGGATTAGTTACCATTTAGCAGGCCAGTTTATTTAATAATAAAAAAGACACATCGATGCATCAATCTACTTAGTTGATGCCAAAGAAACCTTAGTACTTAGTTGATGCCAAATAAATGTCCAAAATCACTTTCGTCATAATAATTTGGTTTTCTTAGTAATTATAATCGTATCGTACGTATTAATTAGTTTACCTGATCAATATATAGCCAATAGAGCTAGCTAATTCAAATTTTACGATTATTTCTAGAAGCAAAACAAGATTGTATTATTCAATTTGTTTTTAACTAACACGCCGGAGAAAGATTCTTCCAACTAACAAGTTTAAAAGAGCTGTAAATATTTTGATTATAAGAAAGAAACACAACAATTTTACAAGGAGAATTCTTGGTTTGATTTATGTAATTTGATTTTTTATTTCAATATTATGGAAATAATTATTTATCAATATTATTTAGTTATCACACAATATTTATTAAAATGTCTTTTTTCCTGTTTTTATATTTTATTCTGATTCCCACCTTCAAATAGTACACCACCTTGTCTTAGATAAAGTCTTTACAAATTAAAACTTCACTTTCTTCCCTCCCTAAAACCCAACCCTCTCCATCTACTAAAAAAGACTAAGCTTCTCAATCAAAGTTCATAGTAGCTTCAGCGCTGGCATCTATTATATTTGACGAATGCCCATCTGAACATTTTAACATATACGAGCAATCTTATGAGATATCTAAACCATCTTTAGAAGAGCCTGAACAATTTGCTTATTTATTTGATCCGGCTCAGATTATGGTGACTATGCCTGAACCAACTAAAGTTGAACCAGATATTAGTGAAGCTGAATCAACATGAACTAAACCATTTAGAACCTCACCACTAGCAGCACAAACATCACCAACCAAACCAACTTTAGGTCCATGGTTTACCTTTGACGATCTTCCATTGAAAAAGTGGAGAGAACGTCTCCATAAATTTGGAGCATGGATTGATTGCAAATGACTCGACCAAATAATCTATTAAGAGATATTTTGTCTGAGTTTACTTCTCGTTTTACTGACACTTTACGAGAATGGTGGCAAAGTTTAGACAATTATCGCAAACTTTAATGCATACAAGTCACATTTGCTGAATTACTTATTGGGGTGGTTTATAAAGAATTAATTGGTGATTTTTAGCTCATTGATAAACATATTAGGTAGGAGTATTTTGAGATAAATGTTGTTCTCAAGACAGATGAGATTTACAAAAGCACTTCCAGCATATGACTGAATGCTATTATCTTCTTAATGGCCTCAATGATGTTAACCTCTATTATACATTCATCTCCTCCTCACCAGATGAACTACAACATGAATTATAAAGGACCATTGTTTCATTAAGAATAGATATGCGGGATATATCTCTTGGGGAAATATATCAACTTGCCTTAGCTTCTGACCGCGTGTCGTAACGTTAATCAAAATTAAAATTACTAAATTACTACTGTAGCAGTGGCGAGTCTAGGTCAATCCCACAGAGAGAGTGTGAAAAGTTTAAGAAATGACATTAACCGGTGTTTACGAAAAAAGGGGTTTTGATTTTTGAAAGGAAAATAAAATAAAATAAAATAAAACTAACTAATAAAAACTAATTAAAGAAAACATGCAAAAATAATAAATATGGGAAATTCGGTAGGGACCTGGTTCTTCGGTTCAATTTCAGCCTAAACCCTAATCAAGCATATTTTATTAATTTGTTGTTCTTTAACCTCTCCTAGAAACTATTAATCGTGGGTTAAAAATTAACCCGAGTT
>JANZXV010000003.1:30473290-30490230 GCA_027576455.1 Erythroxylum roigii | reverse complement strand
TCGTACTATTGGGTGTGAATTCTTTCACGGGAAGTGAGGTTGAGAGATAGTACTAAGGGTTGAGTGGTGTCGGCTCAATAAAGCCTTGGGTAAAACTATTGTACCTCGGTGAAAGTTATTAAGTTGGGTGAGGGCCCCGCAGATGTAGGCAAGGTGTGTCAAACCGCGTTACCAAATTTTTGGTGTTGATTTATTTTTTGTTCATTTAATTTTTCTAATTTTTGTTTGCCAGAAACGAATCGGAAAGTTCGCGAAATTAACTACCTTTGGTTTTTCAGTTAATTACTCCTGTGTCAAGGTCTATGTGGTATCTTATTCTTTTTCTTCCTTGCTTTGTGCTGTTAATAAGGTGAGCTCATCCTCTATTTGATGACTTTTTGCAAAGTTTACCATCTCATTCATAATTTGGATTTTGTTCCAAAATTCCAATGCATAGTTCCAATACCTTTGATAATTATTGCATTGAACTGGAGAATTGTCGTGCTTTCTTGGTGGATTGCCACGTCAATGTCCCCAATTGAAGGAAAACTTTGGCTTCCTTTTTCTTTTTAATTGCCTTGATAGTTTCCTCATCTTCCACCACGTCCACCGCCTCGGCCTATATCACGTCTACAACCTCATTAGTTCCTACCTCCATTGTTTATGATAAGCTTGCTTTGAAGAACTTGCTCTATAACTTCTTAATTCTTTTCCTTCCTTAACCCTTCTCTATAAGCTTATAATAACCCCATGAGTTCATCAACAACCTTGAAGACGATATCTTTTGATTCTTGAATTACAGCATCAATATAATCAAAAATTGGGGTTAAAGATGGAAGAATTTTTTCCATTACTCGTGCATCATTCAATACTTCATTTCTTTTCATTTCATTAATAATGACTAATACTCAAGTGCAATAATCCAAAATATATTTGATTTCTTTCATTCTAAGAGATTTAAACTCAAGAGTTTGTAGATAACCTCCTTACTTTATTAATGCCCTTGTAAGCATTCTGAAGAATATCTCATGCCTCTTTGAAGTTATTAAAATTGCAACTTTCTCGAACTCGACATCATCCAAGCATTGGTAGATAAGATTGAGGGCTTATTGATCCCTTCTTTTGGCCCTATGCTAAGCCTTCTTTGGGCAATACTTAGTGGTGAGCGTCAAATAAACCAAAAATAATAACCTACACAGAATATTAACGCACCATAGTGGAATAAGATTTTCTCCTCTGGAAATAGTAGTTTATCTCTTTTAAACAATTAAGTAAAAAAAAAGGGGTTTGAAAATTATGTTAAAATACAATATTAAAAATTACAAAAATGAATTGATTTCAAATTCAATAAAACAGACTTCTAGTTAAAGGAATTTATTTCCACCTTGATTCATACAATTGATCATTGATGTAAAAGTGATTCAACATATTCATGAATAAATTGGTTCTAGTTATTAAGTGAAAAATTAGCAATGAGCCTACGGGCCCATACGAGAATGAAAATTAGACTACATACAAGCCCAAGTGAGAGTCCATTCTAAAACCAATTGATTATAGGTAGAGTACCCTACTAGGCTTATATGTTAGTCTTTTTTTCCACTTTTTTTCAATATAGGACACTCACATGTGGGTATTATTCAACACTCCCCCTCAAGTACAATTGGGATTGGACATCCAGTTGTCACTTGAAATAAACACAGTGATAACCGGACCGGGCTACTGGAGCTAGGCATCCAAACGGACAACCGAAAAATTAAAAATCTAGACTAAACGTGCTTTTGATACTATGAAAAATTAGCAATAGGCTTACGGACCCTCAAGAGAAGGAAAGTTAGACCATACACAAGCCCAAGTAAGATTCCATTCTAAAACCAATTGGCTATAGGTGGAGTAGCTCACTAGGCTTATATGCTAGTCTTCCCCACTAGGCTATAGGTGGAGTAGCCCACTAAATTGGTTCTAGTTATTAAAAACATATATATGATAACCAATCTTTCTCTACCATGTACGGTAATCACGAACATATAGAATAATTACTACCTAATTGAAAAACAACCCTAGAGGTAACTCGTAGGATTTAATGTTTCGACAGCCTTAAAATCTAGAAAGACCCAATTCTAACCAATAAACTCAGCAGATGGTTTATTGCAATTAGATTAATTAATTCCACGACATATATTAAACTTCTTAGCGAGAAAATAAAATTATGTCAATTGTCACTTATTAAAAATCAACAAACAATTATGGATTTGTCGTTTTAATTAGCAGTAAATTATTTAAGAATTATTAAATATACACATCTATTCAAGAATTAATTAAATATCCATGCACAATTGAATTCATTAAAACCTATTCGATTTCACAATCAATACAGAATCAAGGTTTCAATATAATCCTATATCTAAAATTTACAAAAAATAGTTACAAGCCACAAAGTAAAAAGAACATATGAATTTTATCCACCTAAAAAAAATATTCTTACGGAAGACATGCTCAATCCTGGTCAGTTGAAAATTTCATCCACATATCTGCTGCTTTTTGCCCTGCTAAAGCCACCAATGTATTTTCTTTTCTTCCCAAAGACCTAACTACGTTGCTCCCCCTCTACAAGAATAACGTCTCACTTGAAGAAGGAAAACCGCTGCTGCCTTTGTTGCTTCCTTCTTTAAAAGGTCATCTCCCTTTTTTTTCAAAAGACACGTCTCTATCTTATTTTCTGAATTAGTTTTTGGTCCACTGTACTATTCACTCTATTAAAACCTACGCACATTTATCCTAGCCAACGCCTGCGTTTTGCTGCTGGGCTGCTTCTTCATCTACTGCTGCTTCATTTTCTCTTCTTCTTCTGCTGATGTGATGTTGTTTTCTCTCCTGTTAATTATGCTGGCTTTTTGCTTTACGTTTTGCTTCTCTTTTATTTTTCTGGCTGATGCGTTTTCTCCTTTCCTGCTTACATTTCGGACTGCTCCTCTCTGCTGCAACGTTTTGGTATATTCTACTGTTTACTCTGCATTTTGCACCTCCTAGCTGCTACTGTTACATCTGTGTTTTCTCTTATGCTGCGTCGTTTTGTTTCTATGTGGGCTATTGGAAGCTTTGATGGGCTCTAAATAAAGGAGTCTTTCATAAAATATGTAGTTGTATTGATAACAAAGTTTGTGAATACAAAAGACACACACACAAAATACAAATCTCTCTCTCTAAGTGCTACTGCACTTTTTCCTCTCAATATTTCTTTTCTCACAAAGAGCTACGGCTCTCAAGACACCTCTCTTTCAAATGTTCTCGCTTTCTCCTTTCATCATCCCTATAAATGGTTATAAGACAACATATATATAGACATGCTAAAGGAGTTCAAATACAATTTGACTTCTTCTTACATTAATTAACTCGTTCTTATCTTCAAGACTTCAAATACAATTTGACTACTTCTTTGACTCATCCTTATCTTCAAGACTTCAAATTCAATTTGACGACTTCTTTGACTCATCAAGTCACTCATCCTTATCCATAAGATTCTTCCATAAGCTTCTAACTTCATCCATAAGCTTCCACACCAACACTAGATATTTTTCTCCATCCCAAACCTTATCTTTTATCATAACTACATAATTATCCATAATGAAGGAGGGTTTGTATTTTCTAACAAAAATTAACAGTGTAAAGAGGCAGCTGGTGGTGTTGAGTGAGAGGCGTTGTTGGAGAGCTGGTTTGTACGACACAAGGGAGGAGGCTGCTGACGTTAGCTGGATGGACGTTGTACTGTGGAGGTGGGCTGCTGTTTGTGGGCAGGAGCTTTGAACTTGAGGAGCTGGTGTTGGTCTTGTGTTGTGTGTGCAGCTGGTGAGAAGAAGAACGAGTGGCGTTGGGCTGTTGCTTGGCTGTGGCTGGAAAAAAATAAAATAAGGAGGCTTGTGTGAGAGTGGGGTTGTGCGAGTGTGAAGGGTTGTGTGGCTTTGGCATCGTAGTTGTGAAGAAACAGTAGAATCAGGGGGAAAACGTGAGTGGTCTTGTGTTGTGTGTGCTGGTGGTGTGTAGTGGTGCTAGGTGATTGGATAACAATTAATTAGTCACATCAAAAGCTAAGAAAGGTATCGCTGTGATGGATCAAGTGCTTGGTTGGCAGAAAATATAAACGTCGCAATTTCATATTTCCATAGCTAATTAACGAATCTTAACGTCGGCAGCAGCTTCAATGAATTTTCTTGGTTAGTTTATCTTAATCCTTCGACTTAATGGCAAAGGCAGGAACTTGGCATTTGTATAGAGGAGTTAAAACTGCTTTTTTATTCTGTCCATTTAATTAAATAGTAATTCTTACAAGAAAAAAATTGATAACCATGTGTATATATATATAAAAGAAAAGTTTGGTGGTTATGTATGTGTGTATATATATATAATATGAAAGTTGAGTCGCTATATGTATATACATACAGAAAAATTTTATTTTCCATTTGTGTGTAAATATCGGAACAAGATTTAGTGGCTGTGTGTTTGTATATATTGGAAATTTTTTTTAATATATATAAATATATAAGTTTTGGTGGGTATATAAATTTATATTATATATAACTGTGTGTATATAATATATATAAGAAAAAAAATTGATGCCTTGTCTAAATTATCAAGCGAGGAGTTACTGACAATGATAGTATCCGACATTCATACAACATTGATGGAAAAAATCAGAAAAAAAGATAGGAGAATGATAGAGATCTCATAAGAAAATTGGAAGCACACGAATTAAATAAAAATCAGGAACTTATGAGTGGAATGATAGTCTTTCTCTTTTAAGATGGAAGAGAATGCAAAGGGCAAAAGTTCAACTATTCAAAAGGATCATCACCAGGTGATTAATATCAAGCTGTAAAGAAAGCTACATACAAGTCTGTATCATACTTGGACCAGTCACAAAAATCAGGAAAACGTGGCCATTAATTAGTAAGTTGCATGGAAACTACAATGTCATAAATTTTTTTAGCAAATCACAATCGAAAACCAACAAAATATATATTGTTGCAACACAGAAATATAACTGTGAGAAGGAAAATAAAGCAATTATAAAAAAATACGTACAATAATTGCCTTGCCTGTATATCTCTTTCCTTTCGAATTTCTCCACAATTTCACTTTATGCTGCACTGCACCTGCACGATAAAAATATATATAGAAACAAAATAAAACATCAGTAGGATATATCTTGGAGTTACGTTGTTCCAGGTATGTATCTAGTCATCCATAATTTGTCTAAAATTCCGGTGCTCATACCCAAGAACTAAATTCTAGCCTTATTTAACCTGAAACTCCAGCAGCCTAAAAGAATAGTCCAGGCATGAGGCCAGATTTTTTACGTTTTGTGAGTTATAAATATGAATTTCTTATCTTTTCTATCATCCTACATGATAGCGATAGCAACATGTCCAAGGCATGCAAAACGCACCGGCTCAATGAGAAGTATATTAACAACAAACCAATTACCAGATGCTGCACTGCATGGTAACTTCCTCCAATTTGTTATTTCCTATTGGTACCGTAGCATCTTAACACAAGAAAAAAGAGAGCAACTTTGGCAATGAAAAGATGTAACGTGGCATCTTTGCATGTTATTCAGCAAGTTGCAAGGCTGCCGATATTGATATAAACATTACAAAGTTAACTTTTATCATGTCTGCGGATAATACAAACTTAACTTTTGAACTTCTCGTCTCTTTTTATCATTTTCCCCCAATAACACTTCTAGACCAGAAAGAAAGCATTAGATAATATGAGATTTAGACAAACCAAAACCTAAACTAAATATGCCAATCCGTGAAAGAAAAACCAGATGTTTGGTTCTATCAACTATAAATATCGCATATTCAAATTCCATCTTCTCACTATCAAGTCTCAAACTTCATGCTATGCTAAATCTCTACTTCAATTTGACCCGACTTCACCAGCCCAATTTAATTTGACTTGACTTAAACCGACTTGACCCAACCCGTCCCACACCCGACCATCGTCATATTCAACTGTCTCCAAATTCTACTTCATCCAGGCATGGACGATGGGCATATGCTGCATATTTCCCTAACAGGCCTACAATTCCGACTGAAGTGTCTTGGAAGTTGTTTTTAGCGACAACCAGAATCCCAACACAAATTCAGCCAACATGAGTCATGGCGGTCCTGGATGTTTCTGTCCAGCCACTCCCCAGACGAGGAGTACCTTGGTCAAGATGAACCGCCGTGGGCGGATGATCCATTCGTAAAGGTTAAGGCTTTTGAAAAGTTGATCGAAGGAACTGGAGGGCATTATCGATAAAACTCAAGATGATGATCAGAGACAATTCTGATAATAAACATGGAATACCAATAACGGAACTATGAATATCAAAGGAACTGGAGGGCATTATCTATAGTACTCAAGATGACGATCGGAGACAATTCTGATAATAAAACATGGAATACCGATAACGGAAATATGTAAACATTGTTGGAAAATACAGGCCATAGTTTTATGATCAAGCGTTAATGCTTTTGTAAGTGGTGAGTAGCAGACTACATGTAATGTAAGCTGAATAAAATTGTTCTCAGCTTCTAACCATTACAAAACTTTTTGAGCTCTCCCTATTTATGTACAAGATTAGTTCTGATCTCCAGTTTTCCTCTTTTCATTTGGTTCCTTTAAAGTGGGAAGTAGAAAGGGGAATGAGACCTCAAATGGGTAGCTGCCGTGAACGGCTGATAAACGGAAGAACAGGATATCTGAGATCTGGAGTTCTAAGATACGCCCACCAGTATGTGAGCGCCTAAACTTGTAACTGCACAGGAAAAACTGCATAACTCACATACCTTTTTGGCCAAAATATGAAAAATTAAAACAATAACATTTCAAGATCTCTTGTTCTATATCATTTCTCAACTTAGGGTTCTTCTTCTTTCAAAGTCTTGGTTTTTTCATGTTTTGTACTGGCCACACTTTCACTTAGTTCACAGCCATTAGTTTCGATAGGGAGGAGCAGTACGCCAATCCCAGAAAGAAAAACCACGCCCACAAAAAGAAGAATTGCTTCAGTTTGTTGACATCCTTGCACTAAACTTATTGCTACGAGGGGGCAAATGATTCCACCAATTCTTCCCATTGCACTTCCAATTCCAACACCGGTTGATCTCACTGAAGTAGGGTATATCTACAAGACAAACAGAAGGAGCTAGTTGGATGCACAGGCCTTTGATATAATTAGATATGATAACCAAAGGCCTAGAGACAGGCCTTTGATATAATTATGATACATAGGCCTCTGAGATTAATATCAAATACTCACAGCATCAACACAAGAAGTTAGGGTTTTATAAGGGTTAAGCTTTACATATACGAGCCTTTGATATAATCAGACATGATAACCAAAGGTTTAATGATAGGAGAATAGGCCAGACCAGACCATATAAACTTTGGATTGCAATCTCTGAGATGAATCTCAAATACTACTCTCACAAAGAAATCAGAAAAGCATTCTTAAAGTTCATCCTCCTTATTTACCTCTGGGGCATATACATAGATGATTGTGAAAGATCCTGTGATGCAGCATCTAGCTCCAAAGAGAAGAGCTGTCGTTAGACCGGCAGATTGATGAACTACCAATGGCAGCATAAAGATGCAGCTCATAAAGAACATAGCTCCCATTGAAAGCTTACGACCAATTCTATCAACTATAAGGGCTGATAGGATGAGCCCTGGAAACTCTGAAAACGGACCTAAGTTAGATGCTAGTCGAGTTGCAAAGCAATTCAAATGTTAAATCTCATGGTACATTATGCCTGTAACTAGAATACTCACCAGCAAAACTTGTGATGAAAACATCTCTGTAACTGACACCATCGGACTTTTGCAATTGCATTCCAGTTTGAAGGCATCTATTATTTCCATTTTTCAACTCTGTGGTTAGTAGAACTAGGCCATAATAAGAAAATGCATTCCCAAAGAACACCAACCATATGAGCAAGGTTGACCTAACTAATTTTGGTGAAAGTAGTATTAACAACGAGTTAAAAGGCCCCATGTCAGAATCCTTCCACTTGGAGGGGGGAATAATATTTTCATCATCTACTGATGAGAGCAAATGTGCACCCTCCACAGGCAGGCTCCTCCCTTGCATCTCAAGTTCATGATCAGTGACAAGAACTCCAAGAGGCAGCTCGTTCTTATTTAATCTAGCTATTGTCTCCAAAATTCTGCGAGCATCATTCTTTTTACCTTTCAAGCATAAATACCTAAGTGACTCGGGTGTCATATTATAAAATACAAGGAGAAGAAATGAAGGCAGAGCAGATAGACCAAGTAACCACCTCCACCCAAGTTGTGGCATTACAATCTGCAAAAAAACAACAGAAAGATAGAACCAATTGAAAGTAAATTGCCTAATAAAAGAGCCAGTATTAAAAAAAAAGAAAGGGCGGATGTCAATCAAATTCTTAGCCATGTTGCCCACTTGAACAATAAAGACAGTGGTATACAAGTACTGTTACCATAACCTCAAATCTGGCAAAGCCGCTCATGCAGATATAAATTCATCAATTGCTAAATTCCAATGAAAATACGAAAGGACTAACATGCTATTGCTAATAGCTAAGATGACAACCCACTCAAAGTCAATGCTGTGACCCAGAGATGTGCTAATAACACTTTGTTCAGGAATTCACTAAATCAAGTGACAAGTTAAAAAGAACAAACGAAAATGATGCTTTTGTCTACCTGCAATGATAGAAAAGATGCCAAAATAGAAAAATATAAAGATAATCAAGAATCAATGCTTGAAGAAATATGAGAAAACATGTGAAGTACATTTTGTATCTCCATAGCGGCAAGGCATTGAATTTGTCAAAAATTCCATATGTTAACTACAAGCTTATCTACTGGGTGTCTTAAAGAGTCTTCTGACTTATTTTGGAAAATTGCAATGCCAGCTACAGCTAAAAGAAATAGATGTTACTGAACTTTTGTAGTGCAAGCCACTACTCGAAAGACAAACTACATACACAACCTAAATTTTCCAGCAATAGGTTGAAACAAAGTTAGTTACTTTTATGTTTGTTGAGCTGGGGCTGATTGCTATAAGAACTTAAAATTTCCTAATGCATAAATCATGAGATGACAAGTATACCCATGCCAGTGCAGACTCGAAAATTGATCCGAAAGTCCAAAAGGCTGAAAATATAACCATCCATGTTCCTCTAGATGGTGCAGGTACAAACTCCAAAAACCATGCTAACAGTACAGGACCACCCCCAAGACCAAGGCCGACAAAACCACGAGCAATTAGCAAAACGATATAGTTTGGGGCGACCGCACTGAGAAAACCAGCTACAGAAGTAACTAATGCTGTAACCAAAAACCCTTTCCTGAAGAAACAAGAGTGAAAACAAATGTTAGCAACTGGAAAATTAGATTGTATAGTAGTAATAATAGTAGTAATAATAATACGTAGTATTAATTTATGGATGTGATGTGCTTTTATCTAATTACATTCCGTTTGTAAACAAGATTTTATTTTTTTTCAAGAGACCAAGAAAGAGAAAGGGAGACACCTTCTTCCAAATTTGTCGGAAACAACGCCCCAGGAATAGGCACCAACGAGCATACCAGCGAAAACAACACTGGTGACAAGGCTTTCTTGGTCAGGAGTAAGATGCCACTGAGACTTAACAGCCGGTCCAACAAATGAGAGAAGCATCATTTCCATTGCTTCTGAGATCCAACCCATCCCTGCGTATAGCAATACTAGGTATTGGAATTTCCCAAACCCCATTGCCACTAATGCGTCATCTACGCCGTACATCGATTCTCTATCTCCCATCTTCTTTTTCTTCTCCTACTCCTACAATTTTTAACCCAAAAACTCAACATTTGCGTTTCTTTTGTTTAAGGAACCACAAGAGGGAAACGACATGGATCTCAAGAAAAGAAGAGACAAACCTTACTACCAAAATTAATCGATCAGTCAATCAATCAAAAAGTAAATCTACACAAATTAAAGGAAAAACAAACCTTGCCAAAGATTAGAATTGAGGAATTTTCTGGCTTTCCGTTTTCCAGAAACGCAACCCTTTCTCTTCAAAAGAGAGGATGATGAAGAATGAGGGAGTTGAATTTTGACTTAGATGGAGGGAGAGGGAGTTTTTCTATACATAGGCAAATGAGGAGAGGCAGGGAATGACTTTTGGCCTTTTTTGATTTTATTTTATTACTGACGTCAACCAATTACCTTTGAATATAACTCTATGAGATTGTTGAACCCTTGCCTTCTCCTTTTCCTTTGTTCTTCCTGTCTTCGTCTTCCGTGCGTAGAAAACAGGTAGACCTTTGAACTCTATACTTAGATAATATTGTTAAAGTTGTTTCTTTTTTAACTTTTCCCCCCAAAGAAAAATAAAAATTCAACTCTTGGTGTGTGTGTGATATAGACAATGTTCTGGAAGGTGTGCGCGTCAAATTGCATCGAACAGATGCTAGAAAACAGTGGAACCATGGATTCAACCAGAGGGATACTAGACAAGGCCAAGATTCTTACCAGGTTCAATTATGGGCATGCAGAAGTTTGAAACATACGAGAGATCATAGGCAGTGACTTTGTCATGGCATCACCAAAGTCCACATTAGCTGAGCCTTTGTTGACGTTGCAGAAAACCATCTCAGAAAAGAGCTTGAAGGACATGTTTGCGTTGTGTAAAATGGGGTTGTGTCTGTTCCTTCAGACTGGAGGTGAAAAGAGTGGCTAATTTTGGTGGAGGATGGCCTTTTCTGGTGTGGCAGCATTAAAGGCAGCTACCAATGCTACTTGTTTTATGCTTGATCAGTGACACTGATAACCACAAGTGCAAGGTAAATCAACCATGGATGAATTGATAACCACAAGTGGCAGATAAATCAACCATGGATCAATCAAGAAGAGAGCCAATAACACAAAATCAGGGTATACTCCTTTCTGGTTTGTTATAGATGAGATATTGCACACCTCTCTTCGAAGGCCCTTACATGAAAAAGGTTATTATTTGAATCCAACTCTGTTCAGTTCAGCTGACTCATAGTGATCCTAAGGTTGCATTTGGCCTATTATGCTTTACTGTACTCGAGAGTTGATATTTCTACAACCTGACGAGTAAGGAAATGCTGGAGGTGCTCTTGAAGGGTGTACTGCCATTGATACGGCCAAATAAAAAATAAAAAAAACAACATTCCTCTAAGTGGTCTTAACGGGGGACAGATCCTTTGTTCCCTTCCCTTGTCCCTACCCTATACCCAACCTATCTGAGCCGTCCATTCATTGGGACAGAGAATCCCTTCCGTCGTAATGTCCCATTTTTAAATTCACTTTTTCCGCAGATTTTCCCTTTAATAGAACGAGGCTACCGAATTTGACCATATTATATAAATGCATTTCTGTGACTGACATAGAGCCGTCATCTCCAAAACTTTTCAGCCTTCGAAAGATAAACACGCGATTCATAACGTCACAAATCAATGTGTATAAACTTATGTTCCACTATTTGTGTGCACAGAAAGAAAGGGAGAACCATCGTGGACAATTGAACAGAAAAACTGGCGGAAAATATCAGTCTTAAGAACGCTTCTGATGTAGTTTAATATGATTTAAGTGCTATCTTTAGGCATTCAAATTTGCCAAAACGGATAACAGTGAGATTTCTGCGACTCACAATCAAACTTCTCAATGGTAAAATGCTACGGCTCAAGCTCAGCATCAAGTCGTGCACTCTCTACCTTGAAAAATTCCAATTCTTGAAGAAGTTTATTTAGCTTTTCGACATTGACATCAAGAACATGAGCCTCCACTTTCTCTCTATAACCAGGTGCATTAACTGTCTTCTCCAACTTACCATATTGCCTGTTTTCAGAAGAATCCATCAATATCCAATCCCAATCATATGGCATAATCCGCATATATATCAAAGAAAAATTCTAGTGTGAATGCACGATAAAGAATATAGGCTTACTTTTGTATTTCATCCATCGTATTTCTGACTTTCTCAAGCTGTACTGTAACATCAACCTTTCCTTCTATCTTAAGGTAGACTTTTATATTCTCGTTAACATTCTCAAATGCACAACCTACTGGTGCCATATCCCGGCCACTTAACAAAACCTGCGTAATAAAAGTAATGGAAAATGCACCAGACTTAACCCCCATGTACAAAATTTCACTTTTTCTACTATTCTTGGTTTTATGTTCATTGGATAATATTTTCTCCATCTCTCATATTTTTGTATCTTTTTGTTTAAGGATTTTGCAGGATGTGGGGTGGTGAGTTAAGAGGAAAAAGGTTCAAATGAGATTAAAAGTGATAGTACACTGAGATTTCATTACAGCATGCCACATTTTTTAAATAAGTCTCTTCATTACTGTTCACATATAATGTTTACACGTAGTATCCGTCACTGTAGGTGGATAAATAGCCACTTTACTGTCATACCTTTATTGAGGATAATGATGCAAGTGTTAGGATCTCCAGTTCATGACTTATTATAACTTCCGCTGCTTCTTCCGTCAGGCAAAAAGCAAAAGCAGGTAGTCTGGGCAATGTGAGTTGTTACCCATTAAATATCAATTACTTGAATCCCAAATAAAAGGGGTAGATGAATACAAAACCGCATAAGAAAGACACTATTCCATTCATAACTACTCCCTCTCCAATAGTTCTTACTTTCTACCAACATACCTTTGCATGCTTTCTACTTTCAAATACACTTAAAAACTGCCATTTTGGAAAGCTACAGATCCTTTAATATCTTTCTCAGAGTAAAACATGATGCCAGCCTAACAATGGTGCAATATAGGAAATATCAAGGAGTATAATGCATTTATGCTCGTACCCACAAAAAACACAAGCTTGTATCTAAGTGCTTATTACGTAATAGGTAATTAATGCATGTCTACCAGGTACAAAATAGCAAGAAAACTAACCTTGAATTGCAATAGCAGCAAAGGAATGATTTACTCAGAGACAAAATATAATCAGAAAATAACACAATTTCCAGACAAAATTCATCTGAAATACTTACTTTACGTTCTTTTGTTTCCCAAGCACCTCAGCCCGCAGAGACCTTAAACATTTCACAGTAGACACAACAATGTCCATTTCATATTCTATTCTTTCATTCAACCAGGTCTGCAGAGTGCAAAGAGATAACATTAATAAGAAATATCCAGCTTTATCATCATCAACCTTAACAACTACAATACTTAGAAACACTCAGGATGCAAAATAAGCTGACCGAAGGAATCCCTTGAGACAAATGAAAGCTAGCACAAAACAATATATTAAAAATATAAAACCTATCTTCCTACCAATTGTGAGACGAGAACTTACTTCTACAGTTGAAGGATATGTAGTGATCATAATTGACTCTTTCTCCATATGTGCCTCAGCTGAAGGAAGGCGTTGCCATAATTCCTCAGAGACAAATGGCATAAATGGATGTAGTAGTCGTAGGCCAATGTCCAAACATAACCAAAGAGTATCTTTAGCGCAACTTCTCTCAAAGGAAAATGACTGGTTGTCACTAGCAAAATATGGTTTGATTGCTTCAATGAACACGTCACAAAACTGATACTGCCACCATGAATAAACTGTGCTGGCAGCATCTGAAAACTCGTAAGAGTTCATTGCTGACACAATTTTGGATATAGCCTTATTAAGTACTGACAATATCCATTTGCAGCTAAAAGGCGTTGTTTCTGGAAATATTTTTGATGGAGGGATATAATTCACTTCAAGTTTGGTCATAGCAAAACGTACAGCATTCCAGAGTTTGTTGCACCATTGTCGATACCCAACAACTCTTTTGATATCCAAATTTATTTTGTCTGACTGTAGAGATTACGGAAAAAGGCTACTTAGGAAATGTAAAAGTAGAAAACAAGTTTTAGGTCATCAAACCTAAACCACAAACAAATTGACAACTGAAGTTTAAACCTGAGCTGTATAGGTAATAAGGGCAAATCGGAGAGCATCAGTGCCACATTCAGCGATACCATCTGGGAAATCTTTCTTCTGTCCTTGTTTAGCAACAAGAAGTTCATTGGAATCCAAGTTTCCCTCCTCAAGCCTCTTGTGCAGACCTTCAAGACTTATCCCATTAATCACTTCAAGCGGGTCAATAACATTTCCCAAGGATTTTGACATCTTTCGTCCGTGAGCATCACGAATCATTGGATGTAGATAGACCTAAAGTTAACAGAGCAAACAGCATATGATTAATACGTAACATATTATTTGCAGCCAACAATATCTTGGCTCTCCAACTGCAATTTTAGGATAGTAATTATTCACCTTCCTAAATGGAACATCGCCTCCCAATTTCATTCCTAGCATTACCATTCGAGCAACCCAGAAAAACAAAATGTCATGCCCAGTTTCAAGTACTGATGTCGGATAAAATGCTTTCAAATCATCTGTATCATCTGGCCATCCCAACACAGATAATGGAAATAGACCAGAAGAAAACCATGTGTCAAGTACATCAGGATCTTGATGTAACTTGAAATGCTTTCCAGCATATTTCAAACTAGCCTCAGCTCTAGCCACCTCCTCATCTTTGCCCACAACCCAATGATCACTGTACGCACCAAATTCCTTTAGTTCATCATCTTCAAGTGTAACATACCATGCTGGAATACGATGACCCCACCAAAGCTGCCTTGAGATGCACCAATCACGAATATTTTCAAGCCACCTGCAGGGTTCCATTGTTTTAAATATTAAAATATAGTATGGGATATTTGACAATTCCATTTGGAAGCGCCCAACACAAAATATTATTACACAATACAAATAGTATTTATATAAACTCGGAACCTCTAAGATGCATCCCATTTCTGTTAAAAGACCAAAGTAATCACAACATATCACAATATCCAGCAAAAAAAAAAGATTTTCCCTGGTGTATGTTAGAGACCAAAATCCCTAACGGTAGCTCAACCCAAACAACACAGAACCTGCACTATAAACCAATACACAGCAACCCAGAACAATACACAGAACAGTAGTAAAATATGAACAGAGATGGAATAGGGCAGAGTATAGATGATTAATATGCTATAGGTATATTAATATGCTAGCTTCGAGGGCTAGCGACCTCCATAACACTAAGCTTCGAGGGCTTAGAACCTCCACAATACCATTCCCAATATTATACCCGAATGCCTATGCCTTCACCCTCTACCCCTTTTTATTCTCACTCTGTAACTAACTCTCACATGCTAAGTTTATTCTAGAACCTACTAGAATCGGGTCTCAACAGTGTATTAGCTATTTATTGATATAAAAGTACAGAGTACGAATTAATTACAGAACCTAACCTTTTCCATTCAGCTAGATATTGCTTAGGAATGAACTCAAGTCGAGGAATTTCATCAGCTGTTGCTGCATCAAGTGCCTGCTTTGCCATACTACCGCAGTCAACAAACCACTGTGGCTTTATCATTGGCTCCACAACTTCATTACTCCTAGAACATAGACCGAGGCGCATTTCATTGTTTTTAGCTCCTCTATACAATCCCTACATGGGAGAGATTGATCACAGAATTATCAAAAGTATTAAAGAGTAGCAGAGACCAAGTTTACCCAGGTTCATAGAAAGGTCTGTGTGTATAGACTTAACTTCAGTACCTTTTTCTGCAATGCTTCTGTCAGTGCTTCACGGGCCTTAAAACGTGGCATTCCGGTAAATTCTGAGCCACCGTTGCTATTTATTTTACCATCATCTGAGAAAATATTAATAAATTCCAGATTGTGTCGTTTCCCAACTTCAAAATCATTTGGGTCATGAGCTGGAGTGATCTGTAGAACACACAAGCCATGAATATTGAACAGAGAAATAGATACATCTTTACCTTATAAGTGCTAGAAGTACGTAAATACCTTAACAGCACCAGTTCCAAAGCTGGGGTCAACAAGTATAGAATCACAAATTATTGGAAGTTTTCTTCCATTAAATGGATGGACCACATATTTTCCATGCAGATGAGTGTACCGCTGGTCATCAGGATGTATAGCTACAGCCGTATCGCCAAGCATTGTTTCAACCCTAGTAGTGGCAACAACAATTTCACCAAGCCCCCCTTCAAGAGGGTAAGCAAATGAAATTAGAACGCCAAATTCTACTGGCTTCTCATAACCAGGAACCTTAAGTTTGGTTTTCTCCTTTATGTCCATATAATCCACCTGCACACCATATAATTAACACATAAAATGACTAGTTAACCTTAGAAAACAGCTAAGCTCCACCATGTAAAGAAACATCTCACCTCTATATCTGATATAGCTGTAAGAAGGGTGCAATCCCAGTTCACTAGTCGAAGATCCCTGCAGAAGATATTATGAAAAACTACAAAAGAATTCAAACAGCGAAATGTGCAAACCATAGTTATAGGTCTATACAGCACAACAAATAATGCTAAAATAGGTATTCTATTCCATAGCAGGCTTCTTTCTAATTGAATTCCGAGCAAAGGAGATGTATCAAATTGTTTGTGTTCTTGATAAAAAACAGAAACATTCTGAAAATGTTGGGTGTTTATGAGAAGACCAACTTGATGTCTTCACTTAGATTCCATGGGCAATTTCCGAGTCTATCCTAATTTATTCCTAACTCTCCTTTCCCCCCATTCATTTATATAATGTTCTTATCCCTCTACCATGCAGCTTATAGGACGTCACACCCCACATTCTCTGACACATAACTCGTCTTTTATTTGTCCAACACACCAACCGTCCTATGTTGCCTCTTCTTTTGTTGTTGTGGGAAAGAATTTTCATATATTTTCATATATTGAATAGGAGGTATACAGCCATATATAGGACATTACAAGTAGGAATTTAAATCTGGAAGTTATCTAAAGCTATCTAATGTAATCCCTTAATTTAAGGGATTTCAAACTTATTCTATCTTATCTATTTACAGCC
>JANZXV010000003.1:30430333-30465779 GCA_027576455.1 Erythroxylum roigii | reverse complement strand
GTACATATTAACCAGTAAATATTAGCCTATAAATATCATTTTTTTAATTTAAATACATATTTAAAAACTATAATGTAGAAATGGAAATAAAACCAGAAAACCATGAATTAAGTTCAAATTTTAAAGTTAAGCTAAAGATCTAATTAAAAAAGGTCTATTGAACCCAATTTATATGTAATTTACAACTGTCACCTTAAAAAATTATTTGGCATTTCATATTTAATCTTGTTAGAATTATGATAATTTATTGTTTTTCTATAAGCAATCTTGTTATAAATTATGATATAACCTTTTCATATATTGTTGTAAGGAATTATATTTTACTTTACAAAATTTTATTGACTTATTTTCCTTACTTGTATAAAGCATTTGATTTTTAGACTTTCTTGTTAAAAAAGAGCAATGCTTTTGATAGAATAGTTGATTAAACAAGATAAGCTTAACGTTGATAAATATGTAATTATATATATTAAATTAAATTGCAGTAATTTTTGAATTATGATTGAAATTTTTTTATTACATAGCCTCAAATTGAAGTCAAATAAAGCCTGTTGCAAATAATTTATGTTGATAAATAGTTTTAAGAAAAAATTCAAATATAAACGATTGTTTTATTATTAAGTTGAATCTTAAAAACTGTTACATGATATCTGTAAATTTATTTCATGTTTCTTCCCTTATTTGCTGTTATTGTCGTTTTGAAATTAAATTTGAAAATAATATTTCAAACTTGGTATTAAAGAAATTTGGGATCTGAAGCACCTTTAGCATGAATGACTCGGGGCTGATAGTTCACGAGCCAATTGAATGACCCCTAAGAGACAAGCCGACCAATTGAATGGCCCATAAAAGACAAGCCGTGCTGAGCTTTTGTAACTTATCCCAGCTTTAATCACGACGCGAGGATCTTTGGAAAAAAAAGATCGAAAACATCATCATTTCCGAAACTGCTTTGCGATATAAATATTTTTACCCTATTAATTCACTAACATAGTAAAATTGCATATCAATTCAATTTAGGGCTGTTTGGTACGATTGTATAAAGTTAGCGGAAGAAGAAACGTTGGTCAAAACAACTTTGGCAGCTTTTGACCCGCCCAACAAGACCCACCAGAGTAACGTTGAGTTTTTAGCACGGGTTCTCTACGTCAAAATTCTCGACGGAGTTTGGCGCGCTTATCCAGTTTATCTTGATGTCGAAGTTCGTTGGGCAATCGCTAACAAAACAGTACAGTGATTTATTCATGGAATATAAACCTTATTCAAGAAGTGTAAGATGAAAAAGGAGTAATTCATGAATCAAAAAATTTGGGAGAAACATTGAGTAAGAAAAGAAAGTACAAACGGTAGAAGAGAGAGAACTGGAAAATATAAAACGTGATGGAATCGAATGGAGAGCAACAGAGAAGGCGAAGTGAAATTAAATTAAAGATATTTTCTTATTCATAAAATTAACTGATTTGAAAATAAAGGACTAACTTAATTGTTATATATTGACTAAGTTAGCACCCAAGTCAATATGAAATATATAATTTCATCTTTAACATTTTAAGAAAATTAAAGATATTTTCTTATTCATAGAATCTTATTCATAAAATTAACTGATTTGAAACATAAAAGACCAACTTATTTGTACAAACATTGTTATATATTTTACTAAGTTAAAACCCAAGTCAATAAGAAATATATAATTTCATCTTAAACATTTTAAGAAAATTCAAGCATATCCAATTGTTTTACTATAAATTTGATATTAAACTGAAACCTAAAAAGTGTTAAATCACAATTATGCTTTCAACAGCAAACTTGTTATGTAAGCAAAGTTACATAACAGATTTGGTTATATAAGTGAAGTCGCTTCTTTTTTGACTAACTAGAAAACAAACTTCTCGCCATTTATTTTAAAATACCATATTTGAAAATAATATTTCAAACTAGGATTCGACTAACTTGGGACAAGAACTAAAGCTTGAAACGGACAAAAAGTGAAACATAAATTCGAAAGAGTTCAAGAACTATCAAAAGTACTAAACATGCTTTAATATATTTCTTAAAAGCTAAGTCCCTAACAAACAAGTTAGGTTTATGATTATAATAAGATTAGGCTTATTAATTTTCAAAAAAAAAAATTATAAAACTTTGCCAAAAAAAAAAAAGATTAGGCTTATTTATTATTGTCATCTTTTGGCTTCCACCTATATTCTTCAATTTTTACTTTTTATGCTAAAGAAATAAAGAATAATACAAGTCTTTGAAAAATCTATTAATGAAGCTAAAATTTATGCAAAAAATTTCTTTGTTATATAAACAAGACCAAGTTCATTTTTTTTCCAATACGTATATAATAAATCTCCTAATATTTTTTCATTATTTTATTTATTCTATTTTCAATTTACAAACCTTGATGATTATATAATGTATATTATATTTAAAAAATTTAAATGAAATAAAAAATTTAAATGTAAAATATTAATTCTAAAACTAACTTTAGTTTTAACTATCAGAATAATATCGATACATAAATATTAGTTTGAAAATAGAATTTGAACTTAATCATTTATTTATAATAACTTATAGTAACTTCTTATAAAATATTAAAATAAAGTTAATTGCTTAATAAAATAATCAAACTAATTTATCCTTTACTTTTACTTAGTATTTATTTACTATCAATAATAAAAGTTTAATCAGTATAATAGTAAAAACTAGACAAAATTTTGCTTTTATTCAATTTATGTGTTTGTTAAAGAGTTAAGTCTTGTGTTATTGAAAGGCTTTACATTTCAAAAAACTAATTGAATGACCCCTAAGAAGACGATTGAAAAGAGTTTTTGTAACTTTTTCTAAACCATCATATAAAGATTTTTAATCAATTATTTCATTAACATGGCCACTTTCCTATTTCTTCACTTTAGGACAGTTAGATATGCTTGTGCAACGTTACCGACAGAACACATACTACGTCAAATCATATTCGGCACTTCTGACCGGCCCAACAAGAGTACCTTAATAGTGTTGAAGTGCTTATTACACGAACTGATATTCTGCGTTTCTTCAGCTTAGGGCAGTGACATATATGCCTGTCTAACGGTAACGTCAAATCATGTTTTGGCAACTTCTGACCCGTACCACAAGGCGCATAGGTTTACACGGAGTGATGTTCTACATAAAAATTCTTGCCACCAATCATATTTTAAGTCTATTGTTGAGAGATTCTCTATGGAGCTTAATGCCCTTATCCAGTTTGTATTCTTTTCGAAGTGTCCCGACCAATCGCTAACTACACTTGGACCAAAGTGACCCCGATTTATACAAAGAAACCTAATTCTTATTCCAGAAGTGGGAGTAAAAGTATTACTCGTCAATCAAGAGCAAAGGAGAAACGTTGGGTAGGAAAGGATAGAAAGTACAAATGGGAAAATGGCAAGAACTGGAAGAGATAACGGGCGAAGGAAAGTGATGATGGAGGGAAACCGAGACGGCGAAGAGAAGTTTCATTAAAGTTAATAATCATAATTCTTAAAGAAAAATTATCATAGTGCTTCAAATAACTAGAGTTGTTAAATTAAGGCGGTGAGAGATAAAAACAAAGTAGAATGAACAAGAACAAAAGCAATAAAAAGTAAAAAATGCGTATCGTGTTTTTACAGTTTTTACTTTTTAGAATTCGGCGGTAAATAGTTAAGTTCGATTTGATTTTCAAAATAAGGAAATAAATGTTATAAAAAATCTAGGGAAACTGTGATCTGAATTTTGTTACATACCTTAGATCTGTCTCAGCTACTGTTGCCGCATATAATGCAATCATCTCTTGTGAACACCAAAACCCTGCGTAATGAATCAGAGAGTCAAGACAAGCAACTAAAACATCCAAAATTCCATAACAAATTAGAGTAAATCTTCGACTCTACTATTTTCTCGTCGTGAAACTCTCTACGAGACTAAACTTCATCTCTCAAACCATTGAGAGAAGAAGAAAGCGTTAATTCAGTTTCAAGATCCTTCATCCGTTCTCAGTATCTGCTCTTGTTTTGTTTTCTTTGTTTCGCTTTTTTCTTTTTTTTTGCAATCAACTTTCGTATCATGATATATGACGTTCAAGATCTAACAAAAAATAGATTAAAAGAAAGAGACGTGAAATAACAAAGAGACCTTACGTTCTTCATCAGAACTTCTCAAATAAGAAATGTTTATTTTGAAAAAGAAAAAGACATTCGTCAGTTTCAAAATTCTCTCGTCTTTCTAATTCTTTTGCAATATTTTTTGGCTGCATTCGCTTCTTATAACATAAGATATTACCGATCGAGATTTAACAAGGAATAGTTGAAAGGAATGAGAGATGTTACGTTCTGCATCAAACCTTCTAAAACCAGATCACAATAAGCATCAAAATATTCATCAATTTCAAGATTCTCTACTCTTCCTAATTTCTGCAGACTTTTTGTTGCAATCGCTTCTCACATCATAAGGTATTAACAATCAAGATCTAACAAGAAAGAGATAGAGGAATGATAGATCTTACTTTCTTCGTCGAATCGTCTAAAATCAGAACAAAAGAATCATCGTGGTCGGAGACGGTTATCGGAGAACAAGAAAATAAAGTATGTGAGAGAGAGACAGGGGGGGAAATTGAAAGACAGGAGGAGCTCAAAGGGAGCGTAATAGCGAAAGAAAGTGGAGGGAAAGTTAAAATACAAACACATATATTTACAGGCAAATGGTTAGATTCATACGACGCGGAAAGGCACAAGAACGAGAGAATAAATATTCTGTGTATGGTATCTTATTGTTTTCAATAAATCTTAGTTATTTATTTACGTGAGTTTTGTATAGAACACTCGTAAATTTCGCAAAATAAATGATTGAGATTTTATGAGACAGAATAATATTAAACAGGAGATCTGAACTCAAGAAATAAGGCGGTGAATAAATTAAGAAAACGAGATAATTAATATTAAATTAATTACCGTATTCATTTTAACCCTACATTTTCATAGTTATCGTTTTTTATTTCTACTTAAGAGATATGTTTATCCATTGATTGATTTTCAACGTTCGATCATACATGATACATGCAATCTTTAGATTATTATAAGCAATTAAAGATTTATGTCATATATATATAAACTATTAATGAGGCCAAAAAAAATAGTTTCTAGTATTCAATAAAATTAAAATAATAACAAATTAATTAATTATCATATACTTGTTATAAAATTAGATATGATAAGAAAATAGATTGTTTAAATTATAATATTTGTTTTAAATATAAGAGTGATTTAAAAATTTGATTTGAAAATTTCTTAAATCTCTTAAGTTGAAATTCGATTTGAGTTGTTTGTTATAGTTTAATTGTCTCACATCGGTAATAAAAGAAACTAATGTAGAGTTTATAGGCTTATGAGCTCTCCTACCTTTCAAGCTAACTTTTGAGGTTGGTTCTTTCATAAGACCTGTAATAATTGGTATCAGAGCCAACACCATTCCTTCAAGTCCTCGTGCCACGCCTACGAGTGGTGACATCGGCATTGCAGTGTTCGCCCGGGGCTAAAAAAGGTCTAACACATAGCCAACCTGTGGGTACGTGGGTAGTGACGCCAGTATAGCAGTGTTTGCCTGGGGCTAGAAAGGGTCTAGCGCACAGCCAAACTTAAATTTAGACTCAAATAATAAATTTTTTTAAAAATATATATTTTTTAAATTGCAAAATATATTTACTTAAGTATGGTTTGAAGTTGATCAAATTATAGGTTGCTCAAATTCAAGATTAGACCCGGGTTCAAGTCGGAAGCTTCGGAGCCAATTAGACTGAACACAGGGTGAACCATAAAAATACAAACTTCAAAGATTGAGATTCGTTCTGATCCTGATTCCAAGTGCATCACATACTCTTATATAGTAAATCATAACTCATTTAGCAATTGCCGTTAATGGTTTCTTCACCACAAGAAAGTTTAGGTGTTCGTGTGGGTCCAGAACGATTTGTTCACCTTTAATAATGTCAAGAATCAGACAAAGGAATATAAGATAACAAATGACTATCATCACTATTTTAAACAGAAGATAACTCCCACAAAATATCCAAGTCTCCCACAAAATATCCAAGTCTATTGTTTAATTTTGTGGCAACGAAGTGAAGAAAATTTAAGTGGCAAAGAGAACATCTTAAATGCTGACCTCAAATGACCATAGAGGACTTGATCTGCAAGCTCACGTACTTTGTGCCACGTGGCATCATGGCAATCTTGTTTGTGCGGCCGTTAACAACTTGTAGACCAATCCTCGATGGCGTCAATTTCTATTCACTCGAAAACGCACTATTATAAGTCCCCTCTTATCTTCCTCAGAGATCACTCTGCATTAAGCTTGCAAGTGTCTCCACTCTCTGCAACTTTTACCTCCATAACCACCTTAGATAGATCATGGCTGCGACCATCTCCACCGTCGGAGTCATCAATAGAGCACCGGTACGTGCGGTGACCATATTCATATTTTGTACTTTCACTAATGGTTCTTGCACAGGTAAACACTTTACTGTACTGTGATGCAGCTGGCCTTGAATGGTTCAAGCTCTGGATCCTCAGTCCCAACATCAGCTTTCTTGGGGAGTAGCTTGAAGAAAGCGAGCTCAAGGTTCACAAACTCCAAATTACCATCAGGGAGCTTCAAGGTTGTTGCTGAGCAGCCTGAGATTGATGAGTCAAAGCAGACAGATAAGGACAAATGGAGAGGCCTCGCGTATGATGTCTCTGATGACCAACAAGATATCACCAGGGGAAAGGGTATGGTGGACGATCTCTTCCAAGCTCCCATGGATACTGGAACTCACTATGCAGTCATGAGTTCCTACGACTACATCAGTACTGGTCTCCGTCAGTAAGTAACTCTAGCATTTGTTTCAGTAAAGCTTCTGATTCTTAACTATTATAATAATCTGGTGACTTTTTGTATGTTTTTAAGGTACAACTTGGACAACAGCGTGGATGGTTTCTACATCGCTCCAGCTTTCATGGACAAGGTCGTCGTCCACATCACCAAGAACTTCTTGGCTCTTCCAAACATCAAGGTTTACACTTCAAAACTCTAGTAACTGAATCAAACCCTGTTGTTGGTTTCCTTTTTTAAGAAAGATTAACCGAAAAGATCCTTACAGATTCCTCTCATCTTGGGTGTCTGGGGAGGAAAAGGTCAAGGAAAATCATTCCAGTGCGAGCTCGTCTTCGCCAAGATGGGAATCAAGTAGTTTCATGTTCTCAACTATCTTTAAAATGAAATCAAGGTTAGATATCCTATATCTTTTTTTCTCTTGTGCAGTCCTATTATGATGAGTGCTGGAGAATTGGAAAGTGGAAACGCCGGTGAGCCGGCAAAGCTCATCAGGCAAAGGTACCGTGAAGCAGCTGACATTATCAGGAAAGGGAAAATGTGTGCTCTCTTCATCAACGATCTTGATGCCGGAGCTGGTAGACTTGGTGGAACCACACAATACACTGTGAACAACCAGATGGTTAACGCAACTCTCATGAACATCGCCGATAACCCAACAAGTGTACAACTCCCTGGTATGTACAACAAAGAGGAGAATCCTCGTGTCCCGATCATCGTCACTGGTAATGACTTCTCGACATTGTATGCTCCTCTCATTCGTGACGGTCGTATGGAGAAATTCTACTGGGCTCCTACCAGAGACGATAGAATTGGAGTCTGCACAGGTATTTTCAGAACAGATAATGTTCCTATCGAGGATATTGTAAAGCTTGTCGATTCCTTCCCAGGACAATCCATTGGTGAGTTTGGTATCTAGGTAGTGAAATTCCTTAATTAGTATATACATTAACCCAATGTTAAAAGCATCTAAGCATGTTTGAGACTGAGTTGTGTATTGCAAATTGCAGATTTCTTTGGTGCTCTTAGGGCAAGAGTGTACGATGATGAAGTAAGAAAGTGGGTTAGTGGGGTTGGAGTTGATACTGTGGGTAAGAAGCTTGTGAACTCAAAGGAAGGACCCCCAACATTTGAACAGCCAACGATGACACTTTCCAAGCTCCTTGAGTACGGGAACATGCTTGTTCAGGAACAAGAGAATGTTAAGAGAGTCCAGTTGGCTGATAAGTACTTGTCTGAAGCTGCTCTTGGTGATGCCAATCAAGATGCAATGGCGAGTGGAACTTTCTACGGTTAGATCCCCTTGATCCTAGTGGCCTTGACGAGAGGTCAGCCCCTACATCTCCCGCCCCGCCTATATTACCCCAAGAATTTAACTAACCATGTCTCTTTTTTTACCCATGTCGCAGGTCAAGCAGCACAGCAACTCAATGTTCCTGTCCCTGAAGGTTGTACTGATCCAATTGCTCAGAACTTTGACCCAACAGCTAGGAGTGATGATGGAAGCTGCCTTTATACAAGATAGGCCTGTATCAGGATAACGAGTGGAAGAAGAAAATTTTCCTTAATCCTTAGTAATGTGAAATATTATAATCTTCCTTTTTGTCTTAAAATACGGATTATTTCCCTCTATTTTTGTGTTATAATCCTCAGTGTTATGTCCTAAAGCAGTGCTTTGTTTCTTACCCCCAATTTCAACTTAGTTTGACTCAATTTAATTTGAAGTTGAATTTGAAATTTGAAATTTTAAAAAATTAAATTAGAATAAGTTAAATCAACTTAAATTTAAGCAATTAAATTAAAATTGATTATATTCAATTTTAGATTTGAATATTAAAATCTGGCGGTTAATACTAATATACTTATTTATGATAGATCAATAATATCCTACTAATTTATACCCATGAATGCATTTAACCGAGTAATGAATTGGAAAAATAAAGAAAGCAGAGTCTTTGAAACAAAGAATCATTAGATCCCAGAGCATAAAATTTTATTGGAGACTTGTGAAGTCTGCTTGAATGTTAAGGAAAAAGAAGTGCACTTTTACATGTACAACAATATCCTCAGGATTGGCCTACAAACATGAGCCAACTGAGATATGCCTACCAATTATCTGCACATAAGCTAGCTTAGTAATCCTATTGATTTAATCTAGCAGGCTTGGACAACCTAAACTATTCATCTAAGAGTAGTTATTGTGACTTACAGAGGAAAAGGATATAGTGATCAAAATGAATCCTACAAACAAAATCAGTTCAAACTCGCCCCCCGGCAGATCTATTACGCGGTGGCATTACATTCAATATTATCATCTTCCTGGTCCTTGAAAAACTCATAATCATCAAACCCTGTCCTTCACAAACCATTGATTTGCCTAAGAATCACTTTTTAAGTCACAAAATGTCACGAATGAGGCTAAGATTAGTACAGTTTCACATCAAATGAACTTCAAATACCTGCTCCAAAGTCTTCAAATTCATCATGTGGTTGTGTCACCAGCTCTTTCCTGACAGATGGAGGATTAAGTGTCCCCAATCAGCAATCAGCATTCACATAATCAACTAAGCACAAGTGCTCCTCAAATCAGAACACAAGAATAATCGAGATCGGAGACGAATACGATTATCAGAGAACAAGAGAGTATAGTGTGAAAAAAGAAGAGAGAGACGCAATACTGGAGAAATGAAAGGTAGCGGAGGGAAAGTCAAAGCAAAAACACATATATTTATAGGCAAAGGGTTGGATCATACAAGAAGACATAAGAACTGAAGCGGTAAAATTGGCATTGAAAAAACGATAATTAATAATAAATTAATGATCGTATTCATTTTAACTCTACATTTTCATTACTATTATTTTTTCGACCTAATTGAATATAGAGATAAGAGAAAGACTTATCCATTACTTGATTTTCCACGATCAAACAAGCACTTTTAGATTATTGTAAGAGTTTTTTAAAGTTTGATTTTTAAATTTTATTTAGTTTAATAATTTTTTAAAAAATAAACCAGTTTATTAATTAATTTACTAGTTTTTCATAAACTAATTAATTTTTAAGTCTTGTTTTTAATTAAATTTTAAAATTTTTGATGAGAATTGATAAAATTTTTCAATCATTTTTTAATTCTTCAATCTTATTTAATTTTTAACTAATTTTTAATCGATTTTATAACGACATAATACTGGTTAATCTTTTAAACCTTTATATTTTAATATTATTAATTTAACTTTTAGTTCGATTTTTAAAACATGAAATATAAGTAATTAAATATTTATATCTCATATTTCCGAAATTAATTAGCCGGTGGTTTCGATTCCCACAGACAGCATAATTTGCCTTTTGTTTTTCTTTTAAATTCTTATGTCATCTATTTCAGTTATATAGAATTCATGCCATCATATCCATTTAGAGGATAAGTTGGGATCTGTTTTCTCCGATATATTTTGTAAGCTGTATTCGTCAGTTTCCTTTTAAGGGAAAAAAAAAGTCAATGGCTTAGTGATAGATGGCTTTTTTTTTCTTCTGAAAAATGGTTTAGTGACAGATGTCAACTAAACAATTTGCCTGATATTGACATGGACAACTAACATGAAACGTGGATATCACATTTGAATTTTTCATTTATTCTGAATTATTAAATTGATAAATAATATTAAATAAACAAATTATATTTATTTGATAATTTGACCGATAATATATAAAGAATAAGAATCTACCGATATAAAAATATATATAATATTTAATCGAAAGATTTTTAAAATAAGAATTCACCAATATTAAGAAAAATATACAAGTTTAGAACCATTTAACACCTGAAACCTAAAACTCACGTTAGTTCGTTTACTTTCATGAAAGGAAAGGTCTGAAAGTTCAAAATGTTCATGGGCTTCACGTCTATTGGTATCTTTGACGATTTTATGGTTAGCTGTAACAAGTTCATGGGAAGGCCACGCACTTCACTTAAGAGCAACCTCTACCTCACCTAAAGATTCGTCCACCTTATATTCTTGCTTATCTTTTGTCCCTCAGTTCTTCTATTCTGTTTCCAGTTTTAGTTCTGCTTTCTTTTTCTATTCGAACCATCATTGATGCCACTCACGATTCTCTTAGTAATCCCACTTCTTGTGTTATATTAAGCATTAGCATTTAGCATTGGAAGTGAGTTTCTAATCTCTAGTGGTTCTTTCAGATTGTCAGGTTCTGTACTTCTCCCACAATTTCTTGTCCTGATTGCTCTAACAATGAAGTTTGAAGATTATCTGATGCAACCAGGCGACGAGAAGCAGACAAGACTGGACTTGGAGAAGGAGGTAAGACCTGTTATAATAGTGTATAATTTCCTGAATGTAAGAACCTTATGGTGATTGATCTGTCACAGGTTGAAGAATTGCAAGCTCAGTTAGACAAGGAAAAGGTTATAAAGAAAGTTCTGTACAGTGCTCTCCATGGGCCAATTCCATCTAATCCATGTCTGCCCTCTTTTTTTCCACCTCAAGTAAGTGCATGTAAAACTGAGTAGTAATAGTTATATCTTCACCGGTTTGATTCTATTAAGAAGGAATTCAGCAATTATCTAAGTTTCAGGTTCAGGGTCTTCTAGCTGAAATCAGAATGGTGGAAGATGAGATTGCATGGCTAGAGAAAAAAGTTGATGAATTGAAACTGAGCTTGTATGAGCAGAAGAAACAGACTAAAGAATGGAAAGTAAAGAAGCAGCAGAGAAGGAAGCTGAGGCAACACAATAACCTACCTCCATTTTCCCCAGGAAAATCGATTATGAGTGAAGATTTCTGTGAGCTATCTAGATCACAACATTTTCAAGAGTATAAAAAGGAGAAAGTGCATCTTAGACGAGTCTCTGTGGGTTCTGCAGGAGAAATTTTTTGCGTTTCCTCTCCAGTATCCACTAGTAAGGTTATAATCTATCCCTGCCAAGAATTTATACTCCCAACAAAGAAAACATAGCTAGGACAAAGTTATTTACAATGTTTTGATCTTTATCACTCAGAAGAAAATTCAAGGAGGCATTCAGGAAGAACACAAGAACAACAAAATATTCACAGGGAATTTTGCAGCGAGATACCAAATGAACTCTCAGAAGAACCACTCAGATGCCTAATGGACATGTTTCTCCGTCTAAATAGAGCATCAGGACAGCGAGAAATAGTTTGTTGCTTCTTGGTCTTCCATAAAATGGGAGAACATCCTAACTGAATATACCATCCAGTAAAGAACGACGAGTTAGAGGACAACTTGCCCAATCGGAGTCACACCAAGCAGAAAGATGTAAATCATTTTGTGCTTTCAGCAAAATGCCTTAGCTAGGATTTTCTCTTGTCACTGTTTTGAAGCATATTTGCAGAATGTATTATCTCAATTTAAGTACCTAAACTTTTCTAGGTTTTTTTAGGTTACTAGTTTGACCTTTTGAAGCATTTTTGGTATATCTTAGCTTGCTGAGAAATTTTTTTTAGAGAGTTGCAAGTACGAAGCATGGAGTCCTTGTCATGAGAGAGTGATAAATAATCAAGTCTTCAAGTTAATTTTGATAGTGCCCTCTCTTCATGCAAAAATTTGACCAGGTCACAAAATCTCTTACAAGGGCCAATTATTGTAAGACTACATATAGCACTCTGCTGCAAATTGTTCCTAGCTATGCTGGAATGAAAATTCTACAAATTTGTAAGCCTTTCATCTGATATGACATAACAGCTCATCCACTGATTAAATCAGAACGCTCACCAAAATGTAATTTCAATAAATTACAGAGTGTTAGAAAAATAGTCCGATGATACAAAGATGTAATGACGTCATTTCTACATACCTAATTCTGGTACAATAACAAAGTGAAAATTTTGTATGAAACTCAAAAGAGGCAGTCATTATGAAAATGTCAAGAAAACATCCCTCAAATAAAGGACTCAACAAAAAGATTTTTCAGTAGGGTCATATTAGATGTTATGTTACAAATTATCATGCTAATCACGAAAAATGCAGCTACACTGACACAATGGCATCAGTCTAAACGTCAGATATTCAATCTGTTTTCTTCACAGGAAGTAACTGAAATTAGTTCACACCACGACCTCTAAATAAGATAAAAGGGGTCAAGTGAGGAAATTCACAATCCTATTCAATAGATTTAAGCCAAATACAGTTTCCTCACAGTTGACTTTTACTGACAAGTTCAATGCTTCAGAGCATTTACCTTCAGCCGCAATAGTAATTAAGCTTGGAAGTGAGCTGCTAAGAATTTCACAGCTGAAGCGTAAGCACAAACCAGATGCGTCATCAAGATTGGCAGCTATAGGAGATTCAACAGATACAAGAAAAAGATTTGCATTGCTAAGCATCTTTAGTGCTAAGCTCTCACAAACCAAGAGAAAGTTGTCTTTTATCAACACATCGCTCCTGTCCTTGTTCAGTTCTTCAATATGATCGGTGAAGGTGCAACTGGTACTCCCATATGGAAAAGAAAATGGCAGAAACAAATAGAGATCAATCCACTTTAGAACATTACAGACAATAGCAAGTGAAAATGAGGATTAAAAATCATAATGTGAAACGAAAAGGATTAAACACTAATAATCATTAAAGAAACTGCCATATAAAACACCTGCAATATCTTTAAAGTCTTGATAAGGAAGCATATTGTGTAAAAAGCAATTGCAATGTATGTCAATACAGGAAGCATGTGTGAGGTCGAAACAAAGTATTAAGCCATATTCAAAATTTCCTCATTGGATAAGCTTCGAGAAAACAAATGCATTGCCAAAAAGAAGGGGCTGAAGAAGTTGACTGACCTTCGGACATACTCGAACATTCCTCGGAGACGAGCTTCATTATCCATGAAGGCCTCAACGCCCATAGGAAGTGGTTTTACAAAGTAACCAATATCAGGCTTCAACTTAACAGGATATTTCTTGCCGTTATAGTATAAGGCCAGCTTTAAAGGCAATAGATGATGATGGAAACAAACATGTATAGGCCTATATGTTGTCTCACCAGGCTCCAGAGAAGTAATCTCTTCCATTTGCGCAAGCATTGACACATCAGTAGGAGAAGACAAGGAACTGCAAATGCAGACATAACTAAGTGGCAAGACTTGAACTGTTAAGTCAGAAAACCTAGCAAGGTCATATTATCTCCAAAAGGATTCCTGTATCAACTAATAATTAAGGTGATGTTAACACTTAAAGAGTAGTACTTAAGTTTTACACTTAAATGTATGTATAGAATTTTTTATCTAGTATGAGAGTAGGACTGGATATTTAAGGCATGAATAATTATCCTGATTTTCAATAGGAATGATAAATACATGCATCAATGCCTGGATTAGGTATAAAGAGGAAATGGGACACCAACATCTTAATAAAAATAAACATTTGATTCTTCGAATTCTCCCACAATCAACATTGATTTTACAAACATATATGGAACTTTAGTTGCATCTACACACCTAGATCACCACACTGAAGTAGCAAAACAAAACTTTAGCTCCGCAACAAAAATAGGAAAATACCTCTCAGTAGAATCTGAAACTTTGCTCGAATCCTCCATCAGACTCACTTCTGAAATAGTCTCTGTGGAGCAATTCTTGAAGGAAACTTCTATCCGTACACATTTAGGTGATATGCTCGAATTCTTAGAAGAAAATGAATAATCAACTTTCAAGCCATTTCCATTTGCAGAATCTAGGAGACTGTAGCATTTAGGTTTAAGTCGGCTCGCAATATCCTTAATGAAGATTCTGGCTGAAGATCCAAGGAACAGATTTTGGTCGGATTTACCCTGATTTGATGAACCAGGTTGCTCATCCAACCATGATTCTAGAGCTCTATTCGACATCAATTCTCCCAAATCCATGGCAGTAGAGCTTTGATCCATGCTCTTGTTATTATGAGAATAACCAGCATCTGATATCTGAATCAACTGATCAGCATTACTGTCACCCTCACTTACAGAACCAGTCTCATCGCTGCTACCACTGTCACTTGAAACTGTGCCAGAATGTTCTGAGACATAATCAGAAGTAACACTTTCCTCATCCAATGACCCAGACAATGTGGCAGAACCATCGGCTCCATCCCCCAACAGATCTGTACCACAAATCTCATTTTGTAACTGGCCATCATGTAGCAGGGTACAAGCTTTTGGAAGAGGTTCATATCCTGGAGCTGCATGAAGTACTATTTGTGAAAGAGATCCAGGAAGATAGATACGATGGTTAACAGGCTCTCTTGTCAATTGTGATGATTGTTGACGAAAAATATGTTCTGCAAGCACATGTGGCAACCTCCCACTTGAGATATTTAAATTTTCCTCTGGTCCTTGAGAATACAATTTGAATGACAGAAGGTTCTTCAAAAACCGAGCCCTGTCACGAATATCATAGTTCATATCACACTCTGCCAATTCAAGCACATATCTGCCTACTTTTCTCAATGTCAATAGATCCTCGCCTTTTGCATCTGCTAAAACCTGTAGAATGTCTTAGGTAAAAAGGGCATGGTCGAATCTAAATCATAAAAAACTAGCTGAGCAAATTCCACATATTCACAGGAAAGTACTGGAAGTTTCTCTCTTGTACCTTCATAGTAGTATTCAGAATCTGAAGCTTTGTTTCCAATGCCTCTGAAGTAAATCTCCAAGCAAGGAACTTAAGAACAGTGGTTAATATTCTTGGCATTATCTCCCCTAAGTTGCTGTACTCACCCATCATCCATATTATGGTTGCACGAGCTGCAGATAACTTGATAGCATCTAAACTACGAACCAGCTGAATTACAACCTTTAAAAATAGAAAACGAATTATGCATTCAGTACTATTGCAGACATTGAATGAATAATACAAGATTAGGAAAAAACGAATGTAACAACAACTAAATTTAAGGACTATGGAAAAAAGTATTTTAATTTTCTTTCATATTCCTAAGGCTAAAATCCTATTGGTATAAACAAAAAGATAGTTACATGAAAACAGTCATAGCCTAGGTCATTCCTGAAAAGCTTACTCACATGAGCTTTAGATCTAAAATAAACAAATTCTCTCAATTCATTCTTATTCCTGTGACTAACAAACAAATGTTATTGCTTAAGCAGATATTGAAACTCCAAAAGCCTGATGTATTGATTTTAGTTTACGCCACAACTGATGTGCAGTCCCTTGAAACATCCAAAAATCAAAATTTTACCAACTTAAAATGTCGAATGTCCATATCTTTGAAAAACTACAAAATATGAGTATACCTTTTCATGACTAGGTGGATCTTGATTTACAATTGATTTGATGGACGCTATTGCTTGAACTAGAACATCTCCTTCTCCATGCTCAAAGTCACCGGTCAAGGTTTCTGCAACAAGGCTATATTCAGGAAACAAGAAATAGATATCCTTTTTCTACTCAAAGAACACTTTAATTCCAAAAGGAGACCTTGTCTAGTAAGCGCCAACAATCCTTCCAAGAACACATTAGCCATTTTTGGAAGTCGCTCTGCACACAAACCAATAGCAGCAACAGCGTGTGCTGCAAATTTCCTGTCTGGATCCCTAATATAATCCTAGTAAAAAATTAATAAGATAAGTGTCAATCCAAAATTTTGAATCCTACATCTATACAAATGACAAAAAAATTGCAGAAGAGATGAGTCATTTCAGTTACAGAAAAGAAACCATCTATGCAAAAGGTACAGGATTGAACCATCATTCATATCACACTCAAAAGAACATAAAACGAAAAAGGTGACCATTGGCGAAATTTTGAAGTGGCCTTCTTTCTGACTCAACTCACAACAGACTAAAGATGGAAGAAAACATAGAGTTTAAATACAAAAAAGAATAACTTAGAAACATGATCATTACTCTAGATCTATGAGGTAAAATGTCATCAAAGAAAGCCATAACATGGTACCTGGAACTCTTTAAATATTAAAGGAATCGACGAATCTGTAGCAATGGAACAGAGTATCTCAAGCTTCAAGGATTTTATTTCATATGAATCTGAAGAAACTATGAAGAATTCCTCAAAATGTGAAGCAAAGAGGCAAGGTATTGCTTTGGCAAACACTTGAATGTTGCAAAGGACCTGCACAAGGAAATTAAAGATGCTAAAAGTTCATAAACAGTTCTCAATACTTCTTTTTTTCCCTATTCAGCAGTTACCAGCTCCAATAGTCTTATCCTTTTTGCGGAATGAGTCTCCTTTTCCTCGTTACTAAAAGTTGACAGTTCTCCAATTATCAAGTCTTAAACAACACATCCCTAATCAGTACATGAACCCAGTTCCCTATTATTAACAGTTTGAAACGATGATAAGTGTCTTAATGAGGTAAGAAGCTCGATTATTTACACAAAAGAGGCATTATCTACATGCAATGATGTTTCATAAAAATGGATAATAATGAACAAAGTTACCACATACACAGGAAAAAGGACAACTGCACGAATATATAGTACCACATTTTGTGAAGCACTGGATGATCTCAGCAGAAAGAGAAGTGGCTTAACAATTCTCTTAACATCCTCCATTGGTCCCATGATCCAGTGAACCCCAGCTGCAGCTAGTACTACAGCACTATTATTGCTCCATAACAATGGTAATGTACATTGAAGCAGAATCTTCACATCATCGTTACTTCTTCCTGAAGTAAATGTTGCACCACTTTGTTCAGCAAAACTCTTGCCACTAGAACTTAACCACGACAAGTATTCATCAGGACCTTCAATATAGCACCTGGAGACCATACTTGCCAATCCAACATCATAATTCACTGTCATGTCACTAATGTCTTTTTGTGATGCAAAGTCAACATCTGAATCATCCTTTTTTGGCCAACAACTTTCTTCACCACGTATAGAGTACATTATGGATTCTTTCACTAGACCATGCCGTGCTATAACATAACGTAAAAGGATTCCAATCAGCGATATCTGACCCCACTCTTCTACATCAGGAAGAATCTCGCATAACCTTCTATAGTTCTTGCCAATCAAAGAATAATTATTTGAACAAACAGATGTAAATGCTGAAGCAGCAGCTCCAACAACTCCACAAGATTTGTCACACAACAACATTCCAATCATCTGCAAGAAGAGGATATGGTAAAACTTCATGTTAAACGAACATCAACAAATCAAATGCAAATATAATGAGCAGGCATCTAAAGAATGTGATGAATGAGACATTTAAATCACCAACGCCCAGCTCATGAATAAATTTGACCTCCTAAATATAATTTGCAAATCAAAAAAATTGATCATATCCTTTAAACAAGAAAAAAAAATCCCAAAAAACACCAAACAATACAACACAAGGACAATAAATCAGATAAATGCCTATCTACATACACATTACTGTATTAAATGCCATTTGAGATGGGACTCTGCATTACACTTATCAAGTAATGCCCATCAATTATAAGCCAGGCAATCAGAAAATTTCCAATAGAATCTGAACCTTGACTTCTTTGTTTGTATTTGTATGCATAAGAACAATAACAAACAAAACTATCCCATCATCCAATATAACCGAAACTTTAACAAGAAAATTTCTATGAAAAATACTTTTGAACTTGTTTACTCTCATAGACAGTACTGAAGAGTGAAAAGAAAAAGGAAAGAGAGGTATATACATTTGAATCCCCTAGAAAGAAGTTTCAGACCTCTTCAATTGTTGAGGAATGCTCCTCTAGTCGCAAATCATGCAACTTTGGAAGAGCATTGGCAGCACATTTTCTGACATAAGCAGATGGATCTCTGGCACACTTGCTCACAGCCACAAGAACAATAGGAGCAATTTCATGGAGGCGAATCCCTGCCATGGTGCGAAGTGCCCATGCCCTTACTAGTGGATTTGAATCTCCCAAGTCCTTCTGGAAAGAATTGATCGATAGCAATGCCTCATTTGGACGCCTGAAAAGTAAATGTTAATGAAAATAAGTTTTGTATGTTAATAACAATTTTTTTTTCCTTATTTCTCACATGACCGAGTGGAATCAGCTCTATGTAGCCATAAATGCTAACGGCAATAAAAAAAATTCTCTTATATTCATCCCTGGATGGAATCAAAGTATAACCACCTAATTTTAAAACCAAATGCATAGTGATTGCTATAAATCCGCTATGTCCGCAGTTTTAAATGGTTCCCAACACTATCCAACTCAGAAACTGGCTAAATGAAAAGTCTATCCCTCTCCTGCATATGATAACTTATGCAACGTTATCTACATAAACTTCCAAAATTTGGAAATAAAAGGAGATTCATTAACAAAAAAATGAAGTTAAAAATCTGTCACATACTTTTGAGCATAATGCAGAAGGTACAAGTAAACCAGCTTCTTTACTTCCAATGACTGAGAAGCCACATTCTTTACCACCTGTAGTCCCCTTGTTGAAATGGTGAGAAAAAAACCAAAATCGTAAAATAGCCCAACAAGACAAGAGATGCTATGTAATATCATTGAATACTATGGTAATGTATCAAAGAAGTACCAATTTCAGATCATAATCACCCCCAGTTCTTTAGTCAATAACAACCTGATAAAATGGAGCCAAATTTTTTATTCCACGATATATAAATTATGTATCAATCCGAGTACAAGTGATCCTGAGTTTGCGAAAGTTTTCTCTTCCACATACCATTGAGCTAATTAAGTCAGAATTCGATCAAACGTTCAAATTAGTACATTTATTTCTCATTCCACTTATTTTCCTAAGCGACCAAACAAATAGCAACATAAACAAAGCTCATAATTTGCTAATCTCGTCTTTCACTTCAAAAATTCAATTCCCATAGCTTTCAGAACTAATTTTAATTTCAGTATAAGGGGGACCTGAGGGAAGAAGTTGGAAACATCAAAACCCTGAGCGATAAGAGCGAGAAGGCGCTTTAGAGCCTCGCACTTCTCGGAATCGAACTTGCTCTCGAGCAACGGCGCGATGTTCACGTCCTCGGGATCGTCGTACAAGTGCGCGTCGGTGCCGATCCGAGACACGATCGTCGACGCCTTGCTCAGCGTGTCCGCCGTCGCACCGAATTGAGGGAACATTGTCGGGTCTTGCGCTTGAACTCTCAGAGACTTGCGGACGATCTTTGTATGAACTGCGTATGAACTGAAGAGATGGCGCTTGTTTGGATGGCAGGATAACGAAGTCGGGTTCCAGAATAGGATTCCGTTCTCGACCCGGTTGGGAAATTGGATCAGGTTGGGACTCAACGCCAAGTTCAAGATGGTCAATCATGGGCCCACTTGGGAGGAGTCAGAGGGCTCTGTCTCCGCATTACCGTCCAACGAGGCAAAATGGCCGTTAAATCCAACGAAGAACCTAAATTCACATTCCTATCAAGCGCGTGATGCTCTAGTTTCTTAATGAGCTATATATATTACCATTAAATATGATTATTAACTATTTTGTGAACCTTTAACTAATTTTGAAAATTTTTAATTTTTTAAGATAAAAGAGTATATTATATTCAAAAAAAAACTTTTATATTTTATAAGATTCAAATCTAATTGAATTTATCATTATATATTTTAAAAAGAACAAACAAACATTTAAATATTTATTTACATGCCTTTTATTTACTTTATATATTGTTTTAAATTAATTTTTATATAAAATTTAATTAAATTTTAAATCAAATAAAAAATCTTTAAAATAGTTGACCTTTAGGTGTAAACCAGATTCCAGCTAATGAATCGTTCTACATTATTTTATCTTATACATTGCGCGTGGCAACCACTCTCCGACGTCGATATCGTAATCGACGAACACATCTATACACGTGTCGTCTTCTCGGAGTGACTAAACCTAATTTTTTCAGAGACTAAACCCATTGAAGCCTTGTGCTTCTTCCTCCTTTGTTATTAGAAGCTCAAGGACTTTCAACACTCAGAATCTTACAGAGCTTAGGTGAAGCGAATCTACTTAGCGTTAAAGCTGATATTTCTGGTTTTTTGTTTCGGTTTCTGGGTTCATCTACATTTTGCATGCTTTAGTTTCTGATTCTACATGCCTAATCTTCAACTGTTTCAAGAGTTTGACGTTAATGGTGCGAATTCGTAAGGCAGGAGTTTGGAAATTTGCCTGATCTCGTTACATTGTTATGTTTAGTTTTAGCTTAGTTCTACTTCGACTGTTGTTGTTTATTTGAAATGGTCGCAGGTCTGTGTGTTTTCAGTTTGCTTCGCAAAAACATCTGTTCTTAGTGTGTTTATTCCCTTTGGCTTGTATAATTTTGTGGGGAATTTATTTTGCAGTTTTGTTTCGCATGTCCATTTTAATTTTATTTGCCAAACTTGGATTGACTCTGGTTGAGGAATGTGGAAAGAAAGGTCGTTGCATTTCTTGTTCAATCTTGTAAGTGGGCTTTCTTTTATTTCTCTCTGGTTCTCTGGTTGATGTCAGATTGCTATAGTTTGTAGTTGGAATGATGACTAAAGGAAGCAGCCATTATTCCAACCCACACGGGTGCACGCATTAACCTGCAAAAAGAAGCAGCTTTTGGCTTCTAAAGGAAAGTTGAAAGGGCTTGAGTGTGGATAAAGTAGTTTGTTGCAGGAATTGGTTTTGTATGTGTGATTAATAGTTTGAAGGTATCTAATGATAAGGTATCATATATGATAAATGTTTCTTGCTACTCCTTTCTTGCATTTTCTTAAATACATTGACTATATGTGTTTTATGTTGTTTTCTTCTCTTATCAGTGATTAAAACAATGTTCGTTTAGATTTTCGAAATTGGTTTTAACCCTTAATTCAATTTCAAGTGGCCTATTGGCAGATTGAAATGGAAAGCTCAAATGGTTATGGGTCAAATAGCGACACAAACGGTAGTGATTCTGAGATGAATGATTATGAAGATAAATGTTATAAAGAACTGTTGAATGGAACTCAGCAAGTGAGAACATCAGATGGTACTTTTACTTGTCCTTATTGCCAAAACAAGAAACGAAAGCGGGATTACATCTACAATGAACTTCTTCAACATGCATCTGGTGTGGGCAAGAGTACTTCGGAGAAAAGAACAGCTAAGGAGAAGGCAAACCACCTGGCATTAGCTAAATACTTGGAAAAGGATGTAGCCTCAAGCAAACCATCAAAGCCAGGGGTTGAGAGTGATCCACTTAGCAGTTGCAGCGGGGATGAGAAGCTTGTATGGCCTTGGACAGGAATTGTTGTTAATATTCCAACAAGAAGGACAGACGATGGACGTTATGTAGGAGCGAGTGGATCTAAGTTTAGAGATGAGCTAATTAGCAGAGGGTTCAATCCTACACGTGTTCATCCACTTTGGAACTACCGAGGCCATTCTGGATGTGCTATAGTGGAATTCAACAAAGATTGGCCTGGTTTACATAATGCCATATCATTTGAGAAGGACTATGAGGCAAATCGTCATGGGAGAAAGGAATGGTTTTCTAATGATGAGGAAAAGTCAGGAGTCTATTGTTGGTTGGCACGGTCTGATGATTACAACACTAAAAATATTGTCGGGGAGCATTTACGCAAAATTGGCGACCTTAAATCAATATCTGAAATCATGGAGGAAGAAGCTCGAAAGCAGGACCAACTTGTTTCCAACCTTACAAACATTATCGAGATAAAGCATAGACATTTGAAAGATATAGAATTAAAATGTAATGAGACTTCAGGCACACTCAAAAACGTGATGGGAGAGAAAGAAAGGCTTCTCCAAGCTTATAATGAAGGTATAATTTGCTTTAACTTTTATATGCAGTACAGTTTCATAATTCCATTTGATATCGCTTGAGTGAACTAACTTACCAATCATTCCATTTACAAGCTAAAAATTTGTTGGACCTAGTAACTACTTGCTCTGATTTCCTCTAATAACTTGCTGGTATTGTGCCACAGCGGAAGTAATTAGGTAGAGATTTTAGGTTAATCTCAAAACCAAATCCAAGCATAAAACTTAGGATTTAATCAACAAGAAAAGACACTCTCTCAGGAGAATTTCCTGCAGAAGTTTTATTAGAAATAATAACGTTTCGGGCTGCCTAAAACATATGTTAACCCTCCCTTTCATATCCCTAACTATGGTATATAAGAGTCCTAATTCTATTGTGAAAAGGATTGATTGAAATCCTTTTCTAAAGCTAACTTATTTTCTTTTCTTGTTAGACAAGAAAACCTTCCTAACTAGGAAACTTAAAATAAAATAAAACAGAAACAAATCCTAATGGATATAGGAATCCTGACAAATCCTTATCCTAATGGATATATGACAACATAACAATCCTTATAGATTCAATCCTTTATTAGTCCCCTCCACTTGAAAAGAACTCGACCTCGAGTTGTTATTAGGATAGAGCTCTTCTTCTCCATGAAATTCATAGATATTAGCAACATTAAAAGTCTTTGAAATTCCCATCTCTTCAGGCAGATTGATAACATAAGCATTGTCGTTGATTTTATGTAGTATCTCATAAGGACCATATTTCTTCGGCTTCAATTTGTTGTAGGTTCCAACAGGGAATCTTTCTTTCCTTAAGAAAATCATCACTTTGTCACCTTCTTGGAAAGTTTTAGACTTCCTGTGTTTGTCGATTTGTTCTTTATATTTGGTATTAGTCCTTTCAATTCTCTCTCGAACCTCCTCTTGCACATTCTTCACTTGTTTGGCTATATTTTCAGCTACTATGCTTAAGTTTGGTAACTTCGGAAGTTTTATCAGATCAACAGTACTCTTTGAAACTTTCAAGTAAACCAAGGAAAATGGTGATCTACCAATAGCACTATGGACAACACTATTGTAGGCAAACTCAGCTTGACCTAGAGCTAAATCCCATTGCTTAGGCTTGTCTCCACAAATACTACTCAATAGATTTCCAAAAGTTTAAGTTATTCAATTAGGTCTTACAAATAGATCATATATATTCTGACAAAGTCTCCTCACAGGACATGTGGAGAAATTATAACAATCACAATTTCAACACAAATGAGGTAGTGTGGCTTGACACAAGCCCTTCTAATTATACAACACTTTAATACCATGTCAAGAATCATTCAACCTAAGAATTTAACTTGTAGGATGAGCTTAACACATATTGAATGATGTAAGTGTACATGCATGTATCAAATTCTATCTTTATATTTATGCTAAAAAAAGTATGATGGCAACCGTAAGCTAGAATGCGACTGCATATACTAACCTAAAATAGACAATCCAATAGAGAGATCCTTCAAAGAATGTGAGTGTGAATTCCGTGCAACTTGAGAATGATCTCCATGGTCATGCAAATGGGAGTGCTCACCACCTGCAAAAAAGAAATGATTGTTTGATAGGGTTCTTACTAATGCATTCCTTACACTTGAAAAAAGTTGCAAAATCCTACTAGTATTTCTTAGCCCAAATTGATATTCAAAATCTGCCACAAGCACTTGTATGGTTCATAATTAACTTAGTCATGAGTAACATAAAATATCAGCCCTCCAACCCTAAAAATGATTTAACCATATTCTCTACAAATAGTCCTCTATCCAAATCATTTGATAAAATGGCCACAGTAGGGATTGCAAGGAACCCTATACATCATGACAGAACTAAGCACGTAGAGATAGATCGTCATTTCATCAAAGAGAAAGTGGAGTTTGAATTAATTGATCTTGCCTATGTGCCCACCAGTAGTCAAGTTGTAGATGTTTTTACTAAGGCACTTGCAAGAGTCAGATTCGAAGAACTTAGTTGCAAGCTGGGAATGATCAATATCTATTCACCAGCTTGAGGGGGAGTGTTGGTAGGATACTATGACTGATATTCTACTCAAGATACTATACAGCTGTATCCAGATTATATTGAGATATAGATAGGTTGTATATAGTATTATAGTTAATATCGAATAAGTTCAAAATCCCTTAAATTAAGGGATTAGATTAGATTAGATTAGATAGAGTCTGGATAACCTTCCAAATTTAAACTTCTACTTGTAATAGCCTATAGCCTATATATGGCTGTATACTTTCTATTCAAATACACAGAATATTATTCCCACTTTCGTTCAATTATCAATGTGCCTCTTGATTTTTAAAACTTACCAATAACCCTCTTATACTTAGTAATTTTTAGTCAATAACTTCATAATTGACTTTTCCCAAAAAAAAAACTTCATAATTGACAGCTTGAATAGTAGTTAAAGGTGTGATTTTGGGTATTTGTGATCAATCCTTGTGGGAACAATATCTGTACTGCTATACTATAATTCTGGTGCACTTGCTAGGTGAAAGTTTAGCTCGTATCAATGCACATTGATAATATGCCAAATCACTTTTAAAATCTTGAATTTTAGTTTGAAACTGAGTTTGAATCATTTTATAGAAGTCTTGTTAAAGTGACTTTGGATCATATAAAAAAGACTATTGCAACAAGATTTTAAGGGATTTTTTTGTTAAATAAGGTATTGTTCATTAAAGCTCATGTACTAAAATCCCACAACAAAATGAAATAGTAGAGAGTAAAAATGAAAATATAGTAGAAATCCTAATAGCTACATATTTGATCAATAGGAGGGTGCCTTCACAATAAGGCCTTATAGGAAGGGGAGGAATTTAAACAAAGGTAAGGAGCTAGATTACCTGGCAAGTCGTAAAAGATAAGTTCCCCATTCCTGTAGTTGATGAGTTATTAGATGAATTGCAGGGGGGCCGGTATTTTCTACGATGGATTTGAAGTTAGGTTATCACCAAATTAGAATGGATCCTGCAAATGTCGAGAAAACAACATTTAGAACTCATCATGGCCATTTTGAGTTTTTAGTCATGCCATTAGGCCTAACTTCTCAGCATTTCAGGCTCTAATGGATGAGGTTTTCCAACCACACTTGCGTAAGTGCATGCTAATATTCTTTGATGATATATTGGTCTACAGTACAACTTGGATTGAGCACTTGCAAAACTTGGGCATTGTGTTAAGACTTATTACAAACTCACCCGCTTTTTGTGAAGAAAACCAAGTGTTTGAGGAGACTCAAGTGGCATACTTGGGTCACGTGGCAAGTGTCGGTGGATCCCTCAAAAGTGCAAACAATGACTGAATGGCCACAACCACAATTTATGACGAGCCTTCATGGATTCCTAAACCTTGCAAGCTACTATTGGAAGTTCATCAAGAGCTTTGATGAATTAGCAGCCCCCCTAAAAGCTTACTGCAGAAGAACTCTTTTCATTGGAGTGAAGCCGTTGATCATGCCTTTAAACAGCTAAAGAAGGCATTGTCTACCTCCCCCATCCTACAATTGCCAAATTTTGAGGAAGAATTTGTGGTAGAGTGTGATGCTTTGGGGCAGGGAATTGGAGCAGTTCCACAGCAATAGGGCCACCCAATTGCTTTTTTCAGCTGCCGCATTGCAGAATGTCACTTTAAACTCCAAGCTTATGAAAGAGAATTGATTAGGTTATCCAAGGCCCTATAACATTGGCGGCCCTACTTATGGGGTTGTTCTTTCATCATAATGGGCTTTGATTTTAAAGTGAGTACAGGGTTGGCATTCTGAACTAGGCAACAGATGCCTTATCCCATAGAGAGGATGATTCGACAACCTTGTGGGCTATTTCCCAACCTTAGCTCCAATTATTTGATGTTATCTGAGAAGAAGTTGCTAGATCTGAGGAGTTGCTGCGGCCGCAGCAACAAACAGAAATAGGAGCACTAGGGGCAACTTACACAATCCAAGAAGGTCTAATATTGTATAAGGGGCAAGTTTTTCTACAGCCCACTCTCTCCTAATTGTTGCCATCATTTCGGATATCCATAACTCCACCCATGAAGGCTACCTAAAGACACTACAGCGAGTGAAGACACATTTCTTTTGACATGGCATGAGGGCAAACATTGCATAATTTGTTCACACTTGCAACGTTTATCAACAAAACAAATGGGAAAATCTTCACTCGACAGGTTTAATGCAACCCCTAGACATTCTCATGTCAGTAGGAGCAAGGATCACCATTGAGATGGCGTGTGTAATGGAGGCAAGCTTGTCATTCCAGTTGGATCTATGTCCAAAGCTAGGATCGAGAGATTCAAGGAGGCTCTCTATGCGCATGTGGGCCAATTTGTGGAGAGGATGGAGTGCACCAAGCCTATTGGAGAAGAGCTATTTGAATCACAACCCAAATTGATTCATTTATCTCAAATCCTTGGATTGGACTCACTTGGGACTTGAAGACTTAAGCCCAAGAGGAGAGACGCAACCTTGATCAGACTTAGGAACGCGTTGGACCAAGCCTAAGCATGTTTTTATTATTCTATTTTGGACTTATTTTAAGTTATACTTATTTTGGGCTTCCATGTTTTATTTAGCCCAAGTCTTTTATTATTTGACCTAGGTATAAATACCCTACGTAGGGTTAGAGAAAGGCAACTTTTGATCATATTATTTCCTGTGTGCCGTCGGTCATATTGAGAGGAGAAACCCCCTCTTGTTCTTATCAACTTAAGAATTAAACACCACTTATCAACTGAATCAGATTGTGGCGTAATTTTGATCCTAAATAACTTTCTTGGTTTGTTCTATACCCGTTATTTAGGTTACTCGAGACAAGTTCTTTGTGAGGTTTAGTAGGTAAATTTAAAACCCTGCGTATCAGATTTGACTTTGGTTAATTCGAATATACCATCTTCTTGTTTTCTTGAATCCGAACTTTTCAATCCTTCAACTCCATCGAAATTCAAGAAACCACCGCCCATCACCATCCAATTATCGTCGATTCATCAATTCAAATGTGAATTAACTTTCGGCCTAAGGTTTCAATCTTTCCTCTTGTTGTTATTTTGGTTAAGGTTTTCAATTATTCTTCTTGTTTCTCTTGTTTAAACTTTCGGCTTATATAAAAAAAAGTTTGGAAAAAAATCCAAAAAAAAGTTGGAAAAGAAGTCAAAAAATCCGAAAAACAATCCGAAAAAATTAAAAAAAATTGTTTTTTTGTTTTGTTTTTTTTGTCATACTCGTACTTGCTAGTTGGTTCAAAATTTTCACACCTTTTTTATATTTTTTGATCAATTGAGAATTAGTTCCAAGTGGTGATTTGAATTTCAGATGAGATTGAGTAGTAAAAGGTAAGAGTGTGTAAGCTTATTTGAGAGAGTCATTACCGTGACTTAAACACGAAGAGAGTGACATCATTTGAGTGAAACACGTGAGGGAGTGTGTGAGGTTGTTTATTACTAATCTTATTTTGCAGGTATATCATTTTATCTACAATGTCACAGGGAGGTAGTAATGATGACAACCAAAGGAGAGATGCAAATATCGCTTTTACTTTGAGAGCCATGCAGCACAATTTGAGGGGCTCAATCTAGCCTTAATTGAGATTAGGGGACAGATAGATGAGCTCAGACAAGGGAGACATGAGGAACTTCAAGGGAGGCGTGCAGGTTTACACTAGCAGCAACCACCACCTTGTAGACCACCACCTCGGTATGAGCCAAAGGAGGATGACTTTGAGGAGGAGAAGGAAGAGTTTGAGGTACGTAGACTTAGGAGAGCTCAGAGAGTTGAGTCATTTAACAGAAGAGATGGAGACCTCAAATCCATCAAGATGCAGATCCCAACCTTCAAGAGAAGGAATAATGCAGAGGCTTACCTGGAGTGGGAAAGGAAGGTGGACTTAGTTTTTGAGTGCCATAATTTTTCTGAAGATAAAAAGGTCAAGCTAGCCGCTGCTAAATTTATAGATTATGCACTAATATGGTGCGATCAGTTGGTGACATCCAGGAGGAAAAATGGAGAGATGCCAATTACTGCCTGGGACAATATGAAAGCTTGCATGAGGAAACGGTTTGTGCCTTCTTACTATTACAGGGAGATGCACCAGAAACTTCAGAGACTCATTCAGGGGTCTAAATCAGTGGAGGACTACCACAAAGAGATGGAGGTGACTATAATTCGAGCCAATATAGATGAGGACCCAGAGGCTACAATGGCCAAATTTTTTAGTGGACTCAATAAGGAGATAACCAATGTTGTGGAGTTGCAGCACTACTTAGAGAATGAGGACATGGTGAACATGGCCATGAAGGTGGAGAAACAATTCAAAGCTAGAGTGGCAGCAAGGAGTGGAGCAAATTCTAGCCAATCATAGAGTTCAAAATGGCTCAAGAGAGAGGATAAGTCGAAAGACAAGGGGCTGGACTTCAAGGAGACACTCAAAAGGCCGAATGTAGGGTTTCACCCTAAAGGTACACCTAACACCCAAGCTCCTTCTAGTAAGCATTCTAGCATTAAATATTTTAGGTGTTTGGGTACTGGCCATATTGCATCTCAATGTCCAAATAAGAAAGTCATGATTATGAGGGATAATGGGATGATTAATTCGGAGGATAGTGGTAGTGAATTTGAGCTTGTTGTTGATAATGACTTTGAGGATGATAATTGCTTTGAGAGAATTGTTACAGGGGAAGCACCAGTAGTAGGAGGGTACTGAGTACTAGGGCCACATATGAGGTTATAGATCAAAGAGAGAATCGTTTCCATACGAGGTGTTTAGTTGGTGGGAAAGTATGCAATTTAATCATTGATGAAGGTAGTTGTACTAATGCAGCTAGTTGGACTATGGTACAGAAATTGGGTTTGACATGTAGGAAACATCCGGAGCAATACTTTGTGGTTCAATGATAGTGCTAGTGTGAAGGTGACTAGGCAGATTGTAGTGTCATTTTCAGTAGGGAGATATGAGGATGAAGTGTTGTGTGATGTGGTATCAATGGAAGCTGGTCATATGTTACTTGGGAGACCTTGGCAGTTTGACAGGAGGGTAGCACATGATGGGTATACCAATAGGTACTCTTTGAAGTTTAAGGGTAGGAATTTCATTCTACTACCTTTATCACCTCATAAATTATAACTAGACCAGATAAAAGCAAGTAAAAGTGATGAGGGCTCAGATAGTGAGAACAAAAAAAGTGAAGAGAGAAATGAGACCCAAAAGAAAAATGAGTTTGACCCAATGGTGAGTGACTGCACAATTGAAGAAAAGAAAGTGAAATATGCAAGAGAAGAGCTCAGAAAGAGAAAAGAAGAAAGAAAAGTGAGCTTATTTGCTAAAAGACTTGAGGAGAGTAACTGGAAATAAAATAGCACTAATAGTGGTGAGATACAGAGAGTGTTTAATTTCTGACACTAACCCTCTTGGTGCTTTGCGAAGTGTTTTTACTTCTCTTTTGTAGGATTATTCAAATGTCTTTCCTGAGGAGCTGCCCAAGGGACTGCTACCCTTGAGAGGCATCGAGCACCAAATTGATTTTGTGACCAGAGCTCAAATTCCAAATCGCCCAACTTATAGGAGTAATCCTGAGGAGACAAAGGAGCTTCAAAAGTAGGTGGATGAGTTACTAGAAAAGGGACATGTGAGGGAGAGCTTGAGCCCGTGTGCGATGCCTGTGTTGCTGGTGCCTAAGAAAGATAGAACCTAAAGGTTGTGTGTGGGCAATAGCAAACAGAAATAGGAGCACTAAGGGCAACTTGCACAATCCAAGAAGGTCTAATATTGTATAAGGGGCAAGTTTTTCTACAGCCCACTCTCTCCTAATTGTTGCCATCATTTCAGATATCCATAATTCCACCCATGAAGGCTACCAAAAGACACTACAGTGAGTGAAGACACATTTCTTTTGGCATGGCATGAGGGCAAACATTGCAGAATTTGTTCACACTTGCAATGTTTATCAACAAAACAAATGGGATAATCTTCACTCGACAGGTTTAATGCAACCCTTAGACATTCTCATGTGAGTAGGAGCAAGGATCACCATGGAGATGGCGTGCGTAATGGGGGCGAGCTTGTCATTCCAGTTGGACCTACATCCAGAGCTATGACCGAGAGCTTGTCATTCGAGATAAGGTTTTCACCAGTACTTTTTGTAGGGAGTTGTTTCAGCTTTGTGGGACCAAGTTAGCATATTTATCGGCCTATCATCCTCAAACATATGGGCAGACAAAGGTGGTGAATAGAACAATTGAGGTGTATCTAGGGTGTTTTGTTGGGGACCAACCAAGTCGTTGGGTGGAATGGATTACTTAGGCCGAGTATTGCTGCAATACCTCTTTCCATTCAGCAACACGAACTACACCCTTTCGGGTCGTGTATGGATGTGATCCTCCACGCCTCCTATCCTTTGACCGAGGTGCTACTAAGTTGCATTCAATAGATCAAGCTTTAATGGAGCGTGATGCAATCTTGGCTAAAGTAAGGACTCGACTTATACAAGCCCAAGCTAGAATGAAGCAATTCTATGATCAAAATCACAGGGAAGTCTTGTTTGAAGTTGGGACTTGGGTTTGGTTAAAGTTATAGCTGTATCGCCAACTCTCCATAGTGTGCAATAGGTCACAAAAATTAGCTCCTAGATTGTTTGATCCCTTTCAAATTGTCCAACGAGTTGGCCAAGTAGCTAATTGCCTCCACTTGCCTCCTACTAGAAAGAAGCATAAAGGGGAACCAAACAACTCCACCCCACTTTACCATCACTACTGGAGGGCAAACTTAGCCCAATTCCGCAGGCCATCTTGCAGGCACAGCTCAACTGTGGCTTGTGGGAGTTATTGGTTCATTGGAAAGGCTTGCCTCAAGAGAAGGCTTCGTGGGAACCATTTTATGATTTCCAAAAGCCTATCCCACTTTCGAGCTTGAGGACAAGCTCTTTGTCCCCGGGGAGTAATGATGTGCAGGATGCCTTTGTAGGCAAAAAATATGCAAGGAGGAGTGGTCAAGGTCAATCTATCAATCACAAATTCAGCAAGGGAAAATTTAGTCAACAGAAACAAATTTAATTACCAGAATCAGCAACAAAATTCAGTCAGTTAAGCTTAGTTTCATATTTATATCAATTTGAATTTCAAATTCAGCAGAGAATAAGCTAATTCTTTCCTGATTTCATTCCTTAAAATCCTATGTATGTATGCCTATACAAAGGCCACCTTATTAAGCAATAAAGCATGTAGAAAATTACCAAACACTTTCTGAAAAGCTTGTCAAGGACCGCCTCCATTATTCTATCATGATAGGGTCCCATAGGAAGGGGAGGATTTAAACAAAGCTAAGGAGCTAGATTACCCGGTGAGTCATCCCCTGACTAGATCCTTAACCCGAACCCATATTAGAGTCATGGTATTTATTTGTAAAGTTACAACCTTATAGACAATGCACACAAGCTAGGAGCATAATTTAGAAGCTACAACATTGTTTTATTAACCCTTCAAGGTACTTATACCATATAAAGACCAAGAGAGATAGGAGAAAATATAGCCTAAAATTATGATTAGTGTGGCCTTAGTACATAAACAAATGAATATGTTACAAGGATATTCACATGTTTGTTTTTATTTATAAAAAGGACTAAAAAAGTAGTTAGCTTTGGAGTCCACAAGGTGAGAATCCTCGATATGACTAGACCCTATGAAGGTGGCAGTTGGCTTCCAAAGATCAAATCAAACAACCATTACAGGACTATAGTAAAAAAAGGACACTCTAGTAACAACACTTATGCTTCCTTATGGGCCATGTAGATGTCACAAAACATTTAACCCAAAAGATTAAATTGTAAAATGTGGCTAACAAATGGCAAATATACTTCTAACACCACCCTTTAAATGAAATGTTTATAAATCATCACAAACTGAAAACTCACCATAAACAATCACAATGTGGCTTGAACTCAAGAACTCTCCAAACACAAATGTACACCATGGTAACTTAGAAAAGTTAATATCAAAAGTGCTTATTTAATGCTTTGCTTATGCCCTAATATACATGTGAGACTACACTATATAGTTTATTGCTTTCAGTATGAGATTGATATCACATACCTCATTATAGTGGGCATATTCACTACCTCTCCAATCTCAAGAGAATTACAGACGTGAAACATTTCTATGAGTGCATAAAATGAAATGCGAAGTTGAGAAAGAATCACAAAACAGGAGCTAGGAATTACTACCTTCAAAATTATTAGTAAATGTCAAGAAAGTCAAGTCATCAAGATCTTACCAAATGCATGGGGTAATTGATGAAGAAAAGCATCACCTAACATAGCTCCTGCCTGTAAAGGGTTAACATAATTGGAACCAACCAGACTACTAGTTAGAAATAGAAGAAAAGGCATGCAGTTGTTTAAATGAATAAATTGAACTTGGTTCCAACCCATATGGACTATGAAATTACTGTGTAATTACGGAACCTTAAAGAAGAATCATGGGATGTAGGATGCTCATATTTACCTATCCTTCAGCATTTAACATGAAGTGGTTGTTCACAATACTCAAACTTGCACTATGATGGTTGCAAGCCACAAGTTTACTCTTCATTTAGCAACTGAATTTAATTTCAAAGCCAAATCATATTATGATTTCCAAAAGAATGCTGCCACCATAATCTAGTGTGACATAGGATACTATCCAAAGGAATAAATGATAGCATTGGTCCTTCTATTTATATGGTATACTATCCAATGTGGAGTATGCACGCATTGGTCCTTCTATTTATATAACATACTATCCAATGTGGAGTATGCAAGCAATTTGACAATAATGATAATAAGGTGAAAACATAATGTATTCAGAAATTCAACATGAAAGGCTCAAAATCCTAACCCCGAATAAGGCCAGTGTATCTACAACTTCCTTGGATAGCTTTCCCTGTGCTGCATTGAAACAATATGCAGGGTTGGCCAATAAGCAAGACGATTTTTTAAAAATAATGAAAGCGAGTACACTTAATAATTGGACAAGAACACTCGAGAAATAAAATGAATTGGGAAATCAAAGTGGGTTAATCTGAAAAGGAGAGATTTTTAAGTGACTGACTAAATAGGAGAGGCAAGATGATCAAGCAGACGAGGGAAGCCAAGCTGACTAAAAGGGAGCATCCCAAGGAATGTAACCAAAGACCTGCAAGCAAGCACACACAAGGGCTTAATCCCCCCCAAACTCCGATCTTCTGAAACTTTAGACGAAACGATCATTACCTAAACCAGACAGACTTAAATCATGGTGGTGGTCGTGAGAATAGCAGTTATCAAATCCATAGAGCTTCATATCTTCCTCCTCCGCCAACTCTTCCGGCAGCGTCGACTTGCTTAAGCTATGGTCATGACGGTGATGATGATGTTGATCACAGGCATGATGATCATGAGGGTGGTGGTGGTGAGCATGCGCATCATCACCGTGAAGCGGCGAGGCACAGGATCCAGCACTACCGAAACAAAGTTCCGGACATCCAAAGAAAACAACCAACGCAGCCAAGAAGAAGATTCCCCCTCTACCAGCTGCTACGCTCTGTTTCATTTTTATGTTTCTTTTAAGGAGAATGAGGGAAGAATTGTGGATGGTTTGAGGAGTATGATGGATTTTCAGTGAAGATGCTTTTCTGTTTTTTTTTTTTTAATTTTAAGGAAGACCAAAAGGATAAGTTACAAAGATTTTGTCTTAAGATTTATGGTTGTCTTCAATTTGGAGGGGAAGAAGCTGTTAAGAAAGAAGACTAAGAATTGCGGCCTTGTTACAGCAGGATGTAGTATCAAGGGCTACGGAACAGACATCGCAGAAGAAGAAGAAAATATGTAGTTTCAAGGGTTACGGAACAGACGTCAGAGAAGAAGAAGAAAATAGTAAAATACTGTGTTGTTATTTTTATTATTATTTCTTTTCTTCTCCGCCAATTTTTCACTTGACGTCACCTTCTGTCAAATTAAGATGTAAAATTACAAATTACATACAACAACATTGATTATGTAACTAAAAAAGATCTAAACGAAATACTTTTTAATAAATTAAGAAATTTATTATTCTTAAATGAAAATAATTTCTAAAAAATAGCATAAAAATTCTCTAAATAAGAAATAATAAATTTTATTTATCTCTGTCAAATTAAAAATTATCTTTCTTAATTATTTAAGAAAGTAATTTTTAATTTTAAAAAGTCCAATGAAATTATTACTTTTAATTTTTCAAAAAAATTAAAATTTAACTGACAATCAATTTAATTATTAATCTTAATCATATTAATATAATTAATCTAACATTAAGTTTTGATCTTATTAAATATAATCTCATTATATTAATTTATCTAACATAATCTAATTATGACAAATAATCCTTTTAAACATTTGTTTGATTATAATTATTGATTTGATAATTAATTTAATTTAATAATTCAACTCTTTAAAAAATTAAACTAAATTACAAAATATTTTTAACAAAAAACAATCCTTTGAAAATCTTTTTCAAACCTTTAGAAAAATATACTTTCCAAATTTGTTAGGAATTTATACAAATTTAATCTCAATTAAATCAATTAAATAAAAATAAGGCTTAGAAATATATAAAATAAAATAAAAAACATACGGGGACTCCACTGCACGGGCTAGAGCATTTTTTAGATGGTGTATCTAACATCTGTCTAGAGACACTTGTGCTGTGTTTGGTTAGCGTCTTCAACAGACAGGAACGGGACGAGACGGAACAGGATAGGACGGAACAGAACAAGAATTGAAGACAGTGAGATGTTTGGTTGTGGTGGACAGAACAGAGATAATTGTCTTCGT
>JANZXV010000003.1:30380585-30392227 GCA_027576455.1 Erythroxylum roigii | reverse complement strand
AAATACAGTTGCACTCCAAACGTCATAATAAAAATCCACCCAACTTTTCTATTAAATTTTTATAAGTATTCAAACATATAAATATTTTTACTTTCCTATGTATTTATTTTTTAAGAAATCAGATTTCAGATTAACTTTACTTTCCCGTCAACCATACGGGGCCATAAAGTTCGAAAAAGTCTAATAAAACGCATTCCCCGTAGAGAAGCTGTTTTGGACGACACTTGATCCAAAAAAAAAAAAAAGAGCAGAGTTAAAAATACAATTTATTCGTTACGTTTCTTGTCGAGGAGCAATATTTTGAGTTCTTAATACTGAGCCCACCAAAAAATAAGTGCTGGACCTTAGGCTACATAATTTTTTGGGAGGCTGCAGGCCTGCTTTAAAAGCTACCATTGAAGTAATTCGTATGCTTATTTTTTTTCTAATTTTGGGTGATTTTCTTCTACCCTCATGCATTTATAATCCAATTAGTGGAATATGTTTTTTCACATATTTATTAATTTAATTATTTATTTTTAAAAAGATAAATATTACAAAAATCAACAAATGAACAGAACCTGTTTACTTTAACCCCAAGCATATTCCAGACCAAATAAGACAACGCTCGGATTGTGACTTGGGACGACCATAACCCATGTGACCGGTCTCAATCCAAAACAGGATACTTTATCCGACATGATGATGACGATGGATTATGTAAATGATAATTAAGAAAGACTTTGTTGAAAAGATTATTATTATTATTATCTTTTCGACAATCGTAAAATTTAAAGTTATTGTATTTCAAGTCCTTGCATAATAAAATTTTAATTATGTATAGTAATATATAAATGATATAATTTAAATAAATAATAATTAAATTGTAAAATTTTGAATTTAATTATATATAATTTTATTGTATTTTTATTTTAACTCTCTAAGTTATTAAAGTGAGAAATGGCATTTTAGTTATGATTTAAAACAAAAACTTATCTAAGTTGACGATAATTAAATAAATCAAATTTAACTTAATTAAATAAAATTATATAGAAATAGATAATTAAAAAAGCAAGAAATTGTGATATTTAATTAATAAACTATTATTAATATATATATTGTTAGAGTCAATTTTATTATTTATATAAATCTTAATATATTTAGAATTTTGTTTATCAACAATTATTTTTGAATTTTTAATTATGTATTTTTAAAATATTTCATATAAGTAAGAATATTATTAGATAATAAACAAATTCTTAAAATACTTATTTTCAAAATAAATTTTATAAATTAAAAATAAATTATTGAAATAAACTAATGCAAGATAAATAATTACATTATATTAATCATTACTGAATAATGAATATATTTAGTTACTAATACAATCTCATTATGACAAACATGTTTTAAAAGTTAAATTAATTTTTGTAAAATTTTAATTTAATTAAAAAATCGAAAGAGAGCCAAACTCATTAATAAGGCAGCTGGTTTCGGCTACCGTCATGGCATGTACCAATTTTCAGGCAGCAAAACCAAAGGCGAACCTGCTTAGTCGAAGGTAGTCCAGTTGGTCTTGGTTCGGACTCGTAATTGTCAGGTCTAAATCAGATTGTGGTCCCAACCACTAGGAATCATAGCGTTCACATGGTCTGACCTCGGGGTCCATTATCAGTTTTTAGTAACTTTCGGGGGTCAAACCATCACATGGGATAATGGCTGTCCTACGCCTAGTCTACTCGACCAATTTCAACTGGTGGATTATTCTATGATTTGTAATGGTAGGATTTCACATTGGGGCTTTCATTATGGCCTCATAAATTCAATCGTTATCCACTCCTTTTACTTTCGTTTTCATTCTCTATACTTGCTTTTAACTTGTAGCGTGTCATTAAAAATGGTGTTTTTAGCTCATCAAATTCATATTGATGTCCAAAGGTTATTGGTACTATAAGACAAATCGCATCCCCGAAAGTCAAAAGTCTGCATAATGTTCCGAATAAATATTAGACTAATCCAGTGAGTTGGCATAGATGATACATGCCTTCGTCGCTTAACTAAGTAATTGGGGGTTCGAATCTCACCCTTGGAAATGCAGCAAGCTCCTGGGTCAGCTGTAGCCCTCCCATGTTGAAGATGTTCCCGCAGCGAAGGGATTAGTTACTGACTCCGTTGGTGGATACCCTGAGTGCACCAAAAAAAAGAATAAATATTAGACTGATAATAAGCTGGATCGGTTGATTTTTTTTTTAACTCATGCCCCGACTATTTTGGGACCTATGAGCTACCAAGTCAGACTCATAGATAGGTAAATCTGAGCCTGAGAAGATAATATTAGAGGTACCTGCTCCTGAAAGATGAGCCACCACTAGGAGGATTACATCACCTTAAATAATGGCCGCTCCTCCCAAAACTTGAACCCACAATTTTCATACAATCCTCTCCCCTTTTCTACCGTTAGGCTACCCTGTGAGGGACGGATCAGTTGATTTTGATTTTAATATGAGTGTAAGTCTAAAACAAAACTATTTTATCAATTAGAGTGAATCGGTTTAAATTAAACTTTAAATTTAAATTTTAATCTTAAATTTAACTAATTAATTTTAAAATAAATCAGATAAAAAATTATCAAAACTGATCTGAAGGTTTGTACCATTTCTTCCATTATAATAGTTTAGCATATATTCTCATAGTTTTGGTCTAATCTTGTCAACAAGCCTCTTTTTTCTTATCACATTCTTACGTCTAAGTTCCTTGTATTTTGAAATAATGCCCAGGGATTTCAGTGATTCACCTTACCTTTTTATATATGGTCCATTGAGATGCAGTCTATTTCAATTAGGCTGATAAAGGACAGAAGAAGCTTGCAATTTCAACGATGTCGTCTAGAATAAAGCATCAAAAGACAAACCAGCGATGACAGCGACAGAAACAATCAAGGTTCACGCTCGGCCTGCTTAATCCTGATTCCTGACACCACTTTCTTATTTAATCATACTTAATATATTTAACAGTGGACCCTTATAATAAAATATAATATTAAAAAATTATCATTTAATACGAATGGAAAGCTTTATATATAATAATATAAAAAAATATGGTTAAGAAGAAGAGTTTATAATATAATATAATAAAATATTATTTAAAAGAAGAGTTAATAACGTAATATAAAAAAATGTTATTTATCATTTTATATTTCATTCTAAACCTCTTAAATCGGAGTTAACTTATTTTTACTATTTATAATAAAATAAAATGTAATGTGAAACTTTCTCTTTTCATCTTATTTTATAGAAAAAAAAAGTTTCACATTAGATCTCATTCTATCATAAACAGTAAAAATAAGTTACCTTTGATTTGAAGAATTTAAGATAAAACGTAAAATAATAAGCAACATTTTATTATATTACATTATACACTCTTCTTCTAAACAATACTTCACTATAATTACATTATAAACCTCTTTATCCCGTTCAAACAACAAATTTATAACATTACATTCATTTACAATTTATTTCATTATAAACTATTCCATTCTTTATAAATCTATCTGTACATCCCAAAACAACCTTAGTATTTGTGTCCTCGGACTTGGTGTATAAAACATTTTCGAGTGACAAAGGCTGAGTTTATTTCTTTTTATGGATGGAGTATGTATATATTTAAAAGTTTAATTAATAATATTTTGAAATATTAATGACTTGATTTTAATTGTAAACGACTATAATGTTTATTTTCTTTTTTGGTAAGAAAAAAGTGAGCACTCACAAAAACAGAAAACTACATAACATAAGAGACCCCTATTAAATCATGATTAAGCCATCTACTAACACTAAGAGAGACTTGCCCCAAAACATGAAAGTCAGGAGAAAAATCAAAAGCAAGATGAGAGAGGAAGTTAGCTGCAAAGTTTCTTTCTCTGTAAATATAAGTGAGTTTCACATTATGGAATCGCTTCAACGAGTTTAGAATTCTGACGACGAGAAGCCAACAACTTGAATTTGCTTGAATAAATTGGATATACAATTGATGTAACAATCAAAATTTTAATTCTAGACTATAAACATAATTATGAGCTATTATCTGCATTTACAATTTTAAAATATTTTGAAATGTTAAACACTAAGTTTTTATAAATGGAATATATAATTAATGAATTAATAGATATACTTAAAATTTAAATTAATAGTATGTTTAAATATTAAAGACTTTTTTTTAAAGTAAGTGAGTTTAATAATTACTTAAATTGAATATGCATAAAATTTTGTTAAATATGTAAACAAATTATGAATATATAATTATAAATAAGATACTAGATATTTTATGGACAATATGCATAATTATAAGTTATATATATATATATATATATATTGGAAAAAATAATAATTGTAAATTCTATCTTTAAATCATTTTGACTCATTTTGAATGCGAAACAAAAATGTGAGAAATGAAAAGTCAATATGGGACAAATAGAGCATTGAAAATGAGTCAAAATGGTATCATAAGATATCATAATATCTTATAATATTTAAATAATTAAACATAATAAAGATTAATTTAATTAAAGAAAATTAATTTTAAAATTAATTTATTGTTTATTACGTGTCATTATTTTCTATAAATAAATTATTTAGTATGTAATTAATTTTATTAATAAACATGTCTTAGCATCGTTCTCATAATATTATATATATAATTTAAATGAAAAATATTTAATTAAATTAAGGGAAGAAATATTTTATTTATAAAATTTAAATTACATTTTATTTAAAAAGTTTAACCTTTTTCGGTTCAATTACATCTAAATTTAGTCATTTTGAATCATAAGTGAAAAGCGAAGAAAAGAAAAGAATAAGAAAATTCAAGCAAGCTGGCTACATAAAACCGTGAAGCAGGAGGCTTCAACTACCTTACATCACACCTAGGCGCGCACGAACAAGAATACATGGGCTCAGAAGATATTGACTGTGAGGCTTAGACTCTTTGAACAGTCCTCTGTCACCTCAAATTTCTGCTGCAAATGTTTATGTCTAACAATTTTGAGTCTACTTTCCCTTCTGTAGCGTTCCAGAGTGGATAAAGCAACCATTTTTTGATTCTCTGTGTTCACGTTCTTGTGCTTGTTAAGGTGATTCCATTTCTTCACGTCTCATCTGAGACCGGCTTAGAGTTTTTTGAGGTAATAAGTTGTTTTAGTTCATCAAGGATTTTGTCTTTGAATTTCCCATGTTCTTTTTAAGTTGGCTTACTGTTTTATTCTCTTGTAAAGAGGAGCTAATCATTGGGTCTTCATGTTCTCTATTGGCTTTTTTTGTTATTTGTCTTTTGGTTTCTTTTTTGTTTGCTTTTTCCTTTCCGGTCTGTGTGTTTCTAATCGAAGAACTATGCTTAATTGTTCGCTTATTTGTGGCTTTTCTAATATTTTCTGTTGCATTCAGATAAAATTTTGGAGTTTGGCGATCAGTGTCAGCTGATACTAATTAGGAAGCTAAATTTCTTGGCTGAAATTATTGTGAACAGAAAAAGGTCTGTCCTCCTTGGTTTTGATTCTCAAAATTCGGATCTTTCTGGGTTCTAGGGTGGTGGATAGTGCTCCTGAAAGTTGGAATATTTCGGGTTCTTGCTGTTGATTGGATTTCAGATTGTGGGTTTAATCGGAATTTTGGTTACCGGGTGTCTGTTGGTGTTGATAACTTTTACTGTTTTGATGGTCATGGATCAATCTGTAAGAAGATTATATGGTGGTGTAAGTAAACTGAAATTGCACAGTGAAACCAATGCTAATGTTTTGGATCAGAATCTAACTAACGGATTTAGATTGGGAGAAGCTTTTTTGGACCAAAGTTGTACCGAAATTCCTCCAACGCAGCCGGATTCAACTGCTGACAATGTAGTCGTGTCTGTTAGCACGACTCAAGCGGGAGAATTAAATGATGATTTTGATGTTAGTGATGTGGTTCTGAAGTATATCAGGGAGATGCTCTTGGAAGAAGATATGGAAGAGAAGACGTGTATGTTTCAAGAGTCTTCTGCAGCACTTCAAGCTGCTGAGAAGACTTTGTATGAGCTTATTGGCCAAAAGTATCCTCCCGCATCAAATTGTGAGCCTGTCTCTCAGCTTGAGCAAAACCATGTAAGCCCACAAGAAAATCATGATTTATCTTTGAGCAATGACACTAGTACTAGTAGTTCAACTACCACCAGTAGTAGCTCGGTTGATCCTGCATCAAGTCATGATTCAACTGACAATAGATTCTCCAGGCATACTTCTCAGTCTGCTTCCAAATCATCCTATGGCTCAGTGAACAGCCCGGGTACTGACGGATTTACTGATTCTGCGGTTAGTACTCTTAGGATTTCAAAGATCTTCACTGATAGTGATTCTGTTATGCAATTTAAGAAAGGGTTTGAGGAGGCAAGTAAGTTCATTCCACGTGGCGGTCTCCTTGATATGGACAAAGATGAACTGTTTCATAAAGACCTGAAAGAAGAGGTTAAAGATGTGGTAGTGGAGGAGGAGTACAAGGGTGAGACTTGGCATTCTGCTGAAGTGTTGAGAGGAAAAAAGAATCCTCATCCTGTTGATTTAAATTCAGGAGGAGGCAGGAGTAACAAACAGTCCGCCATTTATACTGAATCACCATTGAGTCCTGAAGATTTTGACACATTATTGCTTGGTTGCAAAAATGAAGCTGCTCTTCGTGAAGCTTTGCAGAGTAGTAAAAATAGAGATACAAGGCAGAATGGACAAGCGAAAGGTTCAAATGGTGGAAGACCTCGGGGTAAGAAGCAGGGGGGCAAAAGGAATGTGGTAGATTTGAGAACGCTCTTGACCCTTTGTGCCCAAGCTGTTGCAGCAGATGATCGTCGGAGTGCAAACAATCTATTAAAGCAAATCAGACAGAACTCTTCTTCTACAGGTGATGGAATGCAAAGACTGGCACACATTTTCGCTGATGGCCTTGAGGCACGATTGGCTGGCTCAGGAACCCAAATCTATGAAGCACTTATTACTCAGCAAAGTTCAGCTGCTGTTATTTTGAAAGCTTACCATTTGTATCTTGTTGCATGCCCTTTTCGGAAGCTGTCAAATTTCTTTTCAAATAAATCCATTATGAATCTTGCTGAAAAAGCAACAAGTATTCATATTGTTGATTTTGGTATTTATTATGGCTTTCAATGGCCTTGCCTCATTCATCGTCTCTCATCTAGAGCTGGTGGACCTCCAAAACTTCGAATTACTGGAATTGATTTCCCACGACCAGGTTTCCGACCAGCAGAAAGAGTTGAGGAGACAGGAAACCGCTTAGCAAACTATGCAAAGACTTACAATGTACCATTTGAGTTTAATGCCATAGCACAGAAGTGGAACACCATTCAAATTGAGGATCTCAAAATTGATAGAGATGAGGTGCTTGTGGTAAACTCTTTGTATAGATTGAGAAATGTACTAGATGAGACCGTTGTGGTGGAAAGTCCAAGAAATATTGTCCTCGATCTAATCAGGAAGATGAATCCAGATGTATTTATACTTGGGGTTGTGAATGGTGCCTACAGTGCTCCGTTCTTTCTCACACGTTTCCGGGAAGCTCTATTCCACTACTCTACTTTGTTTGATATGCTGGAAACTAATGTACCTCGTGAGATTTCAGAGAGGATGTTGATCGAGAGAGAAATCTTTGGCCGCGAGGCAATGAATGTTATTGCTTGTGAAGGTGTCGAAAGAATTGAAAGACCTGAGACATACAAGCAGTGGCATGCTCGGGTTCTAAGGGCTGGGTTTAGGCAACTTCCTTTGAACCAGGAAATCTTAAAGACAGCAAAGGAGAAGGTGAATGCACTCTACCATGGGGATTTTGTCATTGATGAAGATAGTCAGTGGTTGCTTCAAGGTTGGAAGGGTCGTATTGTAAATGCAGTCTCTACCTGGCAACCTGATAGTTAAATATACCCTTTCACGTTCAAGGCAAGATGATAGGATTCTCCTCACTTCTTGTTTTCAAGCCCTTATGCTAGAGCTGAAGTGTAATGAAATACTCAAATCAAGGTTATGACATTTTTCTGCTTTCAATCTATATATTTCAATCTGATAAGAAAGTTGAGATTGTAATTTTCTGTTCCTCTAAAGCAGAAAATGTCTGCAGGAAAGTCCTCACTGCTGCTCACTGTAACTCTATTTAGGCCAGGTCTATCATCCGGGTGCAACAGATGTCCGACGATTTCTCAACCCGCTGTCTGCACCCAATATTTGATCGGAAGTCAGAGCGCTATATGTCAAAGAGGTGGGAAACAATTAGAAGATGAAAAGATCAGAAAAAAAAACCCTTCTGTGATAGTTTAGAATCAACAGTTCAGAGATAACTGCATACGTATTAGACTTGTCTTAGTAATTTAGAATTTGTAACCATTTGCAGGAAAACTTTAGTATGCTTAAATGATAATGTAGACAAAATTTGTTGCACTATGCCTGGGACTTGTTTACTTTGTATGAAATGGTCATATTGCTTCTGGGGTTTTTGAGTTGCATGTGCAAGCTATCACTGTTGTTGCAAGGATTTTGAAGCTTCATAATTTTATTAGTATGCTGCTTGGTAAAACATTCCAGATTCAGCTTTAAATCAACCGAATAAGCTCGGTTCGATCAGGTCCGGTTTTGACAAAAAATATATATGTCTGATCAATTATAACAAATCTGTTAAAGTTGATACAAAACTAAAGAATTAAATTATGTTTACTTGAGGGGAGTTGATCATCGAGCTGCTTTATGTGTTTGATCAGTTGATATTTTATTTCATGTTTGGAGCAAGAACATGTCGGTCCATTTAATGATATCACGTCTTATCCTGAAGTTTAATACTAACTTTCCAGTGCCTTTTCAATGGCTTTATCTGGTATTTAGTTACTGTCACGAGAGTCAAACACTACTTTGATTGCTCCAAAGTTTGGTGGGTTAGTTGTGCCCTTTCTAATTTAGCTTTACGACATTTAATTACAAACGTGGGATCAAACTAGGTTTTGACTTTACTAACGTTGAAAGGTACAAATTTGAAAAGGAACAAGTAAAACTATGCTTGTTCAGGTGCCATGGTTAGGTCATACAACAACCTGGATAATACTAGAAGATTACATTTGCGTGTGAAGAAGATAAGGTTGGAATCTTTTGTTTCCGATCGAGTTCCAGTTTAAAAAGTGACTTGTTCAATTTAAAAGACTAAAAAGTAGTTGGAATTGAATTTATAAAATTAGATTATTTTAATATTGGTTCAGTCGGATTCTGCTGGGGCTGAATGTTGTTATTCGGATCTATGATTCCGTGTGACTTTAGCTGTTGAATATCTGCAAAACAAATAAGGCACGCCGGGGGTTGATTGCCGGCAGACCCCTTCGACGCTCAAGTTAGTCTTTTGTGAGGGTTTTTGTTGCTAATAATAGAGAAAACTACGGTTGTAATCTCGTATCTGCACCATAGCGAAATAGTACCTTATATATGAGATAATTGCTAGGTTTAGGTCTTTACGTTTGCATGGGAGATTGACGCCTACGAATGGGCTGCAGATGTGTGGACCTGGACCTAGGCCTGACCTAGTACAGCTAACCTAACCAGATATTACGTAGGGGTTAGGATTAACTCGGACCTTCTTACTTCCGATTTTGTGACCGTGTCATTAACCTAATTCATAGAAGCCTGTTCTTGAGAAAGCTAATAAGATCGGCTGCTCTAAGGGTGGTTTGCTTTGATGTCATGCATTACGAACATAAAAATTTAGTTTTAAATGCATATTAGGTACTCCTTTAACAAAATATCTAAACCATATACTAACAAGTCAAGCCAAGAAATCGTATATACTAATGGGCCGGCTTGAGTTTTTAAATATTTTTTAAAAATTCAAATTTAAATCAAATTTGGACGTTCTTGACCTAAATTTAGTCTAAAAAAAGTCTTAATCTATCTAAATATATATTAATATATAGATACAATCATATAATAGATATATAGATACAATCATACAATCAATTATAACCTTTGCTCTTTATGCACTTTTAATAGATAGATTCTAAACAGGCTTTAAGTCCATTATTCTTATCTTCATAACCTAATCAAATCTAATTGTTTTCGAGATTTATCTTTGTTTTTTTTGACAATAAACAAACAACAGAGAAGCAACAAATCAATAAAGAAGAAGCAACTAAGCCCCTAATGCCAGCAGGCTTTATCCCATACACCCAGACTTAGACCTCTTCAGAATTGATTAAAGAAGAAGAAACATAAGAAAGAATAACAGAAGAAATATTACTTGGTAACAAATGCCAAATAATGTGATTTGCATATAACAAAGCTACCCTTGCCAAAGAATAAGTGGCTTTAATAGCATTTCAAGAAGTCTATAGAAAGGACAAATGTTAGAAGTGAGTCTTCAGCTCCTAACAATCAGCAAACACTAAACCAACTTCAGAAAAATTAGAAGAACCATAATTGATCCTATCAATAACTTCTAAACAATCTGATTCTAAAATAACATTATCCAAATTAAGACCTTTGATCCAGGCTAAAGCTTCTTTAATAGAAATGACTTCTGCTAGAGTGGCATTATAGCAAAAGGAATATGCCCTGAGAAATCTGAAATAAAATTACCATGGTGGTTCCGAAGAATAGCCCCAAAATCGGACTTGTTCTCTCCTTTAACAAACGAAGCATCAACATTGCATTTGACCCAATCATTTAAAGGTTTCTTCGAACATAGATTACAACTTGGCCTATTAAAAACAACCTGCACTTGAGCAAACATATTTTTCGCTTCTTTCCAATCTCTAAGATAGTCATCCGTAAATGAAACAATAATGTTCGACGGAGTATCTTTTTGTTTCCAGCAAAAGAGATTCCGATGAAACCAAAGACTCCAGCCGATAATGAGGGCTCTATCTCTAAGATCCAAATTATTGCCACACAACAAAGAGATAATACAATTCTTAATATCAGCACCAAATAAAAAAATTGCCTGAAGACATCCATGTGTTTCTAGCATGAGGACAAGTAAGCAAAACATGGTCCATAGTCTCCATTACACCACAACGTGAACAAGAAGGATCCAAAGTAACACCATGCGTCAGGATGCGTTGCTTGCAAAGAACAGATTCACACAAGATTCTCCAGGTAAACTCTTTAATCTTTGGCAGGAGATAAGCACCCCAAATAACATTCCACAGGCCCTCCACAACATGAGCTTAAATATCCGAAAAATGAGAAATAGCAACTTTGTACCTAGACTTCACACTATAAATCCCACTCCTGGAGTGATGCCAACAAAGAGTATCTCTCGGCATAAAAGGACAGATGGGAATTTGGAACACCTGCGGAGCCTCTTGAGGAGCTAGAATGCCATTAATCAGAGAGTGATCCCAAGTCGAAGTACTAGCATCAATCAACTCATTAACTTTCATCTCAGTCATACAATGCAAAGGATGCGAAAGCACAAAAAATTAGAAACATTCATCAACTAAGGATCTTTGAACACCGAGATAGAAGCACTATCACCAACACGCCATCTAACACCCTTATCTAAAAGATTTTTAGCTGAAAAAATACTTGTCCAAATAAGGCTAGGATTTCTTCCTTCCTTTGCATTTAGAAAATCACAGTTCAGAAAATGCCTGGCCTTAAAAAT
>JANZXV010000003.1:30361196-30380485 GCA_027576455.1 Erythroxylum roigii | reverse complement strand
ATACCGTTAGAGACGGTCTACTTTGGTCGTTATGGTTTGATTCCTGATATAGACACATGGATCCTGGCTTTCGGGAAAGTCCCGGCAACAAAAATTTTTGTTTTCCGCACTGCGAGTATGTGATACTTGCACCGGGATTTTCCTACACTCTGCAGATTGATTGCTTGACCCGAAGCTTTTTCATAGATAGAAAGGATATTTTTAAGATGACCACATTCATTGGGAGAAGCTCTGAAGAAGAAAAAGATGTCATCTGAAAAGAAAAAATGAGAAATAGTAGGGGCACCATGACAGATACTAACACCATGAATATCACCTCTCAACTCTGCTTTTCGCAAAAGAGCAGAGAGACCTTTAGCACAAAAAATGAAAAGATATGGGAAGAGAGGATCCCCCCTGTCAAGACCCTTTCCCGGATTAATAGGCCTCACACTATTTCCATTGAAGGCCACCGAATATTAAACAGTGGTCACAAAAAGTTTAATCAATCTGACCCACTTAGCATCAAAACCCAACCAGAGCATAATAAATTCCAAATAACTCCAATCAACCCTGTCATAAGCCTTGCTAATATCGATTTTAAAAGCAACATCCCCACCTGAACTACGTCCTCTATTTTTCATATAATCAATCAGCTCAAAAGCAACCATATTGTTATCAAAAATTAAACGACCCGGAACAAAAGTCGATTGCCTAAGAGAGATAATTCTAGGCAAAATAGTCTTGAGTCTATTAGCTAGGACTTTTGCAATAATGTAAATCACATTGTACAAAGCAATAGGCCTCAAATCCTTCATACTACTCAGCATTATCTTTTTTCGGAATACAAACAATAGTAGTATTATTTAAAGAAACAGGAAACTCACAATTATGAAGCCAAGAACAGCTTTGAGCAAAAATGTCTCCTCCAACAATATCCTAACACTTTTGAAAAAATGCCGGATTCATGCCATCAAGACCAGGAGCTTTATCCGGATGCATATCAAAAGTTGCTTTCTTAAATTCTTCCATGGTGAAAGGAGCAAGAAGATGAGCATTATCTCTAACATTAACAACAAAATTAATGCAATAAAATTCTTCAAAAATTTGATTTCCGATAGGACCTGCAAATAATTTTGAAAAATAATCCAAAACAATAACATTCATAGTATCACAACTCGAAAAAGAATTACCAGAATCATCCTCCAAGACAGAAATTTGATTAATCCTCTTGTGCTTTGAAGCGTGAGCATGAAAAAATTTAGAATTAGCTTCACCATAATTATGCCAAAAGATTTTTGAGCTTTGCTTCCAATAAATTGCTTATTGCGCCAACAAATTAGAAAGCTCATATTTAAAATTCAACAAATGCTGATCAACAGTGTTAGTTTGGCGTAACAAATCCATCTGCTTCTTGACGTCATCAATCCTGGTTTTGAAATTGCTACCTAACGTTTTATTCCAAGAAATAATAGAGGTGCTGCACACTGCAATTTTCTCCATAACTCTAGTGTTATTACAGCTGGTCCAAGCAGAGGAAACAACACCTATAAAACCATTTTCAACTAACCACTTGTTCTCAAACTTAAACCTACTAACCTTCTTGACAGGAAAACTGGTATTCGCAAAAAGTTTAATGGGACTATGATCAGAATAAGAGCTTACTAGACTAAACAGCTTGTGATAAGGGAAATGACAAACCCAATTAGTCGAAACAAATGCTCTGTCCAAACGTTTCATAACCAAGCTATTAGAACCTCGCCCATACTCCCAAGTAAACCCGAAACCAGTTACGAGAATTTCAACTAAGTTACAGTTCAAAATACATTCCTTAAACCCATCAAAGAGCACTGTAGGATATTCATTACCTCTAACCTTCTCATTAGCAGACATGAGATTATTAAAATCACCCAAACAAACCCAAGGAAGATGATAAAGGCGAGAGACAGATTTCAATAACTCCTAATTTGCTCGTTTTCTATTATTTTCAGGGAAACCATAAAACCCAGTGAGTCTCCATTTAAAATTGTCCAAATTAACAATCTCTGCATCAAAGTGATTACTAGAATAAACCAAAACAGAGACATTTTTATTAGAGTTCCAAAGGAGGGTAGGACCTCCACTACGACCAATCCGGTCTACACAAAAGCAACAATCAAAGTTTAAAATAATGTGAATATCCTCCATTCTACTGGAGGAAACAAGGGTCTCACTAAGAAAAATCAAATTAGGCTTATTTTGTCTAACAATGTCCTTCAACGTAGTGACTGCATGGGTTGCATAGGCCCCCACAGTTCTAAGCAATACAGTTCATGATGCTCGGCGAGTCTCTTAAGAGAGACCGGCCGTTGGAGTTGCAGTAGAATTTTGATGACTTGCCGAAAAGGAGGAAGCTCTACTACCATTCATTCCATCGACTTTATTATTGCTATCTGAAGAAACATAAAGGCGCTTTTTCGTTTCATCAACTTCCATAACTGAGGTTTCCTTAACTGTATGAGTTTCAACAAGTTGAGTGATACTGGGTTTCAACAGCTTTTTGAAACCCTTGATTCTTGGAGCTAAAATCACTGTATCCTTAATTGGATGGGTCACATCTCCATTGATTGGGGCGGGTTCTATTTTGAGATCGGATCTCTGGCTGGATATCCTCCATCTATTCCTGTTTAATCTCCAATTCTGGTAGCTCCGTGAGCTTTTTGCAGCTAGTTTCACTATGCCCAATAATACCACATAGATAACAAATAAGGGGAATTCTTTCATAGCTAAAAGAAACTTCAAAATGATTTCCCCCTTCTTTTCTAATTTTCTTGGTTCTCATTAAAGGTTCAGTAATATCCAACCGAGCTCGAATACGCATATAATTAATTAGATAATTCCTCCAGTTACAAGTATCATAATCCAGGAACTTACCCATCAGGTTACCAATATTTCGAGCAAGACTTTCTGAAGCAAAACTTGGTGGAAGGTCATGAACTCTAACCCAGAAATCAGCAGCATTAAACTCAATATCTTTAGGATTCTCACCTTCCTGTAATTGATGAATCAACAAAATCCAATTATTAAAGCTCTAAGGTCCACCAGCAATCATCTTACACATTTTTACTTCATAAAAGAATTGAAAAAGATATAGATCATTGCCTCTAAACAATTTTATGCATGCACCTTTAATAGGCCTCCAAAGATTAAGCAGTTTCCTTTCCATGGCTTCATAGTTAACCACTCTTTCACCTACAAAACATCTCGCAAGACTCAACCTATAATCTATATCAAATCCTTCAACATCAAAAGATTTAACCACCAACTCCTCATTTTCCTTATCATTAATCTACAACTGATGAAACTCTGATCCATAGACACACTAGAAGAGAAAGCAAATGAGAAACATAAACAAAACCTTGACTAGCAAGACAAAACATGTACTAGGGCATGACTAACCTTGCACTTGAGAGAGAAAACGAGGCAGAAATTTTTGGGTAAAACGCTGCATTCCCTTTTTCAAGATTAAAGATTTTTGAGATTTATCTATTAATCTCAAGTTCATGAGTAACTTAATGTACCAACCAATATTAATTACAAAATCGTATATTTAAATATAAATACTTTTAAAATAGTTAATATGTTTAAAAATATTTTAAAGTTAATTTTAATAAAATTATAATATGTTTCAATTTTGATAATAGTCAATTAAAATTCAATTACATAAAATTTAAATGATTATTTTACAATTTTAAAATTATTTAAAATAATATTCAGGATAATAATACTAACACCGATTCCAGGAATATCAATACCAAAATCTGTTTGAGCTCCGATGTCGTTTAGTCAGGTCAAGTCAGGAAAAGAAGGATTTTTTTGTTTTTTTGTTTTTTTCTGAAACCCGTTATTTTCCTGTACAACAAACAAAAGGGTTGAAGCAGAGGTTCTAGGTTTAGAGAACAAAGATGAGTGGAGCAGGAGCACCGGATTTCTTCTACAGAGAGGCCCAGCGTCTTGGTTATGTAGCTCGATCTGCTTTCAAGGTTAAAACCCACTTGTAACTTCTCTTATGGATTCTTCAGCTCTCTTTTTTTTTTTCCTTTCTTTGGGGTGTGTTTTGTGTAGTTAACAACTCAAATTCCTTACTTTAATGTCTTCCTACTTGTGTGTGCGAGCAGCTTCTTCAGATACAGAAGCAATACAAGCTTATAACTCCAGGCTCGTCTGTTCTTGACCTTGGTTGTGCTCCTGGTGCTTGGCTTCAGGTCTTAGCCTTTTCGTTTTAGGGTTCTATTTCTTTTGAATCATGCCAAGTATGGTTTTTTTGAACTTATATAACCTATATTTAGGTTGCTTGCCAAAACTTGGGTACGTTAAAGAATGGTGGTTCTGTAGTGGGCATTGATCTTAAGGTGAGTTTTGTTTGATTGAGGGTTTAATCTTTGTAGTTCAATACTATCTCTGGTTAATTGTGATGTTTAAAATGTGGGAAATGCAGAGCAGAAGGTGAAAGTTCCCTCCCATTTCTGTGATGCGAGGGTGAAGACTGTTAGTGCCGATGTCATGAACCTTGCAAGACACCAAGTACGAGCATTATCTCCTCAGGTAACTTCTCCATTTTATAAAACTATTTGTATTATGATTTAAGTTGTTTGCTTTTTCTTGAGAATTCATAAAGGCTGCATCTTTTACAAGAACTTTTAATGGATTCAGTTCTCTGCTATTGGTTTTTCAAATTCAGAATTTTTTATGTGATCTTTCTCTTTCCCTTGTGATTCTGCAGCATAAAGGGTTCTCTGTAATACTGTCGGATATGTGTCCCTTAGTTTCCGGAATCAGCACCACGGATGCTGCATTGTCTGCAGAGTTAGGAATGAGAGCACTCAATTTGGCTGTTGGTGATGCAGCCTTATCCTGTCCTGATGATTGCAAAACAAGAGGCCTATTAGATGATGATGGAGTATTGCAGCCCCGAGGCCACCTAGTTATTAAGCTTCTAGAGAGCGAGGATATCCAAGGTTCGGAATCATTTTTGTTATGTACATCGCCTCTTTTGTCATTCACCTTCTTGTACGATGATTTGTGCCGCAATCTTGTTTCGATGTTTTCTTTGCAGAATTTAACAGAATATGCAAACCACTCTTTAGGAAAGCGTCATGGTTGAGGCCTAAGGCTACAAGATCATCATCAAGAGAGATATATCTAATCTGTCAAGGTCTGCAATCATAGGTGGAAACTGTTTCTTTTTTCTTTCTTTTTGCTGCTGATATTGTTGAATGATATCATGGATCAATTACAGGTTTCTCGAGTCAATTTGTTGTAGTTGATGTGCTTTACTGGTGCCAAAAGAATGATAGTTATTTGCTGAAGATAAATTTGGAAGAACATAAATGAATGTAGTCGATGTCACTTGCTCTCAGCACTCTCAAATTTTGAACATGATTTTGTTGCTTCCACAAAACTCTCAAAATTACAAAGATTCAATCTTGGTTGATTCCAGCTTTATTTCATGTTAGAAGTAAAAAGAATTTGTACAAGGATAAAGTCACCTTGTTAGGATGACATAATAAACAAGTGCACTCAATTTTGATCCACTTGCATAAATCTTAAGGGTCGATGCATAGACTTGGCAATTCTAACCCTGTTTGGTCCGAAGTCATTAAACTCAGTCTGAACAGTCTGAACTCCTCTTTAAAACGATGTCGTTTTGTTTAACTCTTCAAAGCAACGTTATTTTGGAGCAGCTTCAGCAAGATCAGGCCGCGCAACTCTAGCCCAACTGAACTTTCTGCTGGGTCTAACTCATCTCTGGCCCCCATCCGACCACTTCATCCCTATCAATGCAAAGTGATAATCAATAAAAGGTTTAATGCCGGTATGGTGTGTACTTTCTTCTCACACAGCAATTATTTGATTTGATAATTCAAACAAAAAATCAACCATATTACATGTAACAGGACCTTGATGACTCTGTCTATTGGGATGTGATGCGAGAGAAAGGAGAAATCAGAAACGAAAGCAAATATGTCTAAGATCAAGTTCCAGAGATGCCAATAGATCGAACAGGGTTAAAAAATGTGTTCAAGTCTGGGTCTAATCTACAATTCAATTGAACTCAAGGTTCAGGCTTAAGTTCAAGCATGATCAAGTTTGGAAAGCTTGAAATTTGATCAAACTTGATTAAATGCATAATTTTTATTTATTAAAATTAAAAACAATATTATTTATTTTTAAGTTAAGTCAGGTCAGACAGTATAATTTAAGTTTGAGATTGATCGAAGGTTCAAATTTTATATTTTTTTAGTTTAACTCAAAACTCGATCAACTCGAATATATCTTGTTAGTTTTAAGTTAGACCGGAGTAATATTTTTAACTCTATCAATCTCATAGAATCATTGTTATATGATAAATTTCATTTACTCGTAGAAAAAATATCTTCCCAACTGCTATCCTTAAGCTTGTGCATTAGATAAATTTAAGGAATTGTGCAATAGTCCGATGATTATGTACTCACAACTGAAAGTTAAACAATGGATTCGATACAAGCTCCAACGCGAAACGTACCAATGAAGTCCTCCCCTAAAAGGCCTAGCTAGAAGCCTCTTACCAGCGTTTGAAGGGACAAAGTTTGTATTGAATTATTGTACCATGCAAGAAAACCTCACTGATTAAAGGGCATCAAGTGTACTACTGGTCTGGTCCGGTCTAGTGGAGAGCATCTAAGTGTACTAATGGTCTGGTCTGGTCTAGTGGATGAAGAGGAGACTTACAAAAGGGCATTGGATTCCATTTTTGGTGGGTTTCTTACAAGTCCTCTATAATAATTCTCCTTACATAAGGATCATAACATTCTAATTTTGAACAACTCTTTGAGTCATCTCTCCAATGCCTTTGATGTGATTGATGCACTTTCTAGTCAACAAATATCCAAGATCTCTTGCATCTTTGATCAAGTAATATAGTATTAGTAGTCATTCGATGTGATATTCATAACTAACCAGAAACTTAATACAAAATGAAAAAAAAAATTTGTGGACTGGTGATTATAATATGATGCCTCCAATACTATATTTTAAGAAAATAACTTTTAATTAATTTGTATAAGGTCCTGTTTGGCAAACTGCGGATTACATTAGCTGATATCTGATTATATCAGCGATTAACTAATAGCTGATTATATCAGCTGATTTGATCAGCGGATAATATTAGTTGTTTATTGAAGATGTTTGGTAAAATTAGTTGTTCAGTATCAACTGTTGATATGTAAAATGATTTATAATAGCATAACTTTTAAAAAATTAATATTTTGTTAAATGTTCTTATAAGAATTTAGAATTTATATTTAAAATTTTACAGAATTCAAGTTTATAATTTTGATAAAAACATAAAACTAATAATAATGATAATAACAACAACAACAACAACAACAACAACAATAATAATAATAAATAAATAATTGCGATCAAAATTATACTTTTTAACTTCAAGGAGAAATGTTCTTAAATAGTTTTCATTGTCGTTTTCTTGTTGTGTGTTTTTAACTAGCTGAATAATGAATGGTAAAAACTAAAAAGTAGGTGTTCATGTACACGAATGCCAAGTTGATGAAAGAAAGGAACATAAATGTCTGAGGGCATAGTCTGTCATCTACAATAAGCTGAAGTAAAACGCTACTCTTCCTGAACTTTTTAAAAATCAACTGATTGGTTCAATTAGCTGATTACCAATTACTAAAAACAGTTGATTAACAAAGTCAATCAACTAAATGTATTCAACAAGTTATTTTTTAGTTGATTAGCCAACAACTAAACAGTGCCTAATCTCAATTGAGTTGAATCACTTAATTAATTTAGATACAAGATATAACCTTCCCTAATTTTTTATTTTAAAATATTTTTTACCTTTTTATTCATATATAATTGAGTTGAAGTAACATAAGTTATCACGTATGTATGACAATTTAAGTTGAGAACATTAAACATAAAGTCTATATTAGAACTTTTAATATTAAAAAATACAATGAATAATTTAAAATAATAAAAATATATTTTAGGAAGAGTGGAATCAAACTACGGATTCACATCTTTTAACCAATTAATTTAAATTTTGACTTGTTATGATACAAAGGATTTAAAGTCCAACAAGTATAGTAAGAATTTGAGAATTGTAAAATACAAACCGAGTCTTTCCTCGAACCAATCCCATTGCCAGCGTTGTATTCCTTACTCAGCCACTGATTGGAAGCAGAAAGAAATCAGGGGTCAAAGTGACAAGGTTATAAGACATTTTCTTAAATCGAGTTGAGTTAATGCCCATCTTATCAGCACATCGGTTGGAACAAAATGGTGACAGGAAAAGTTTCTGGGGAGTCTAAAAGAATACCATTAATCTGTTCTATGCGCAATCATAGTTCCTTTCTGCATTGCATGGCATCATCACCACTCATTACTTTTTACTACGATCACTTATTCGATTCTCTGATCATCAACTCCATCCATCGACCATCAATGAAGTAGTTGGCACTTGATTTAACCACGAACGTCCCTCTTCACATCAGATGGAAGAGGAAGAGCTTATAAATGGCAAGTTGGCACATGTGGTTCGCTTTCCCTGGTGAAGAAGAACCCTACCGTTGGTGTCAACTGAGTTGGATTCCTGTCAAGTGAAAAAAGAAAGAACCCCATCTCGTCCCTCGATGAACTAACTGGAAAAGACTAATGATTCACTTTGTGCGAGTACACTCACGCCTTCCTACTGCAGTAGTCCTCAGCTGATGTGCATTTTTGGGTTACAGTAAGGAGCATGCATGTAAATAGATAGAATCAAACTAGCTGTTGCAAGAGTTGACAACAACTTGAATTCAGTCTGGATCTAATTTAATCTTTTTCTTTTAATTTTTGATTGGGCTCAATTAAAAATTTGATTAAGTTCAAATTCTTCAAGTTGGATAAGTATAGAAATATTTTGGCATTTTAACATAATTTATTCGATTTAGTCAAGTAAGTCGGACTAACTCTCTTAAATTTGAACTAGTTCGAAATTTAATCAAATCGAATTTCACTTACTCTCAGGTTGTTATTCCTAACTCTCGTAACCAAATTAGCATATTCCAATATTTATCAATGGCTCGTGGTAATATTATTCTTAGCTGATTTATTGTATAAGATTTTTTTTAATGAAGAGTTAGACCTTTTTTTTAAGAAATATTGAATAAATTTTCAAAAGGATATAATAATTACATGTGACAAATAATACAAGTGTTAAGAATTGAATAAATTACTTATAGATCACTTAAAAGATCAATAAAAAGGATTCAACTGAAAGTGAGACCCTCCATGACAATTAGGTAGTAAATTAAAATTTTTTGTACTCGACCAATTACGAAAATTCAAGTTATGCTAACATTAAAATTAGCAAGTTTTATTAAGCTCGCTTCAAATTCTAAAAGACTCAAACTTAATCTTACCTATTACTACCCCTGATAACAATCGAACCCATCCATCCTTAACCAAAAGTCAGGGGTTCGATTCTTGACTTTTGGTATGGAGCAGCCTTAAATTTTTGGGACAGCTATCCTATCTTATGAGGTGCCTACAAACCAACTAGGAGATTAGTCACTGGGCTCACCGGTAGATATCCTGATCTATATATATACATATATATATAAATAAAAATAACAATCGAACCAATCAAATAAGTTGGGTTCCACCTTGAATAACTAATATAAGATTAAGGAATCAAACGATTATGTTAAAATACCACTAAAATTGTCATACTTTGTCCAATCTATTAACTCAAAATTTAGTCTCGTAATACGTTGATTAGATTGAATTAATGAAGAAAAATGACACACAAAAGTACAAATTATCAATAATTACTATTTCCTAAATTGCATAATAACAAGAAAAAGGGGAGAAAGAAGAAGAAGATAACGTGTTGAGGTCTAAAAGCAAAGTGAGAAAAAGGAGGCTATACGATGTGTAGTGTTGGCGTTTTGGTTTCCATTTGGAGTAACCTAAGCTACAGATTCAAATGCAACGTAGCATCTATCTTATATTGTATTGTCCAACCTTTTTCTCATCAGCGGGATTTCTGGGCTGCATATGACTTATCATATCATAGCAGCATTTCCTTGTTCTACTAGCTTGAGGCTACACTAGTCCTTTTAACCTAGCTAGAGATTTGAAAAATACCAAGATTCTCAAATTACACTTACTAAATTAAGGTTTTGAATTTCAAATTATAAGATAAAAGGGTTCGATATTATGGTAACTATTTAATTTGGTACGACTTTTTTAATTTTAGTATTCATGTTTTTAAACTTATCACTTACCTTGAATGATATTTTGTAGCTATTATACAACTCTATATGTTATACTCCCTCCTATTCAAAATAAAAATCGTTTTAGAGGGATGTACACTTATTAAGAAAGTTAATGAAATGTTTGACATACTCTTATTAATTGCATGTTGAAGTGCCTTGAAAATATAATCTGTGTAATCAGGATGTTAGAAAAATTAAAGGGTAATTTTAGAAGTAAAATCATAAACATGCATGAAAAGTCACGAACGACACTTATTTTGAATAATTAAAACCCCTCTAAAACGACTTTTATTTTGGATAGGAGGGAGTACTTCCTTTCTCATTTGTTTTTCAAGTATCCTAAAAAAAACTAATTGTTTCTATTGAAATTTCTTTTCTTCCGGAGATTGAATTTTTCCGAAGATTGTATGTTGATACATGATCGAAGTGATTAATTTCTTTCTATTCTTTATTATTTATATTATTGATCTTTTTTCTTTATTATTTTGATTATTCTTTATTACTATTATGGTGATTTCTTTTCTCCATTTTTATTTACAATGTTGTATATTATTGGGATTGTTAAGATTCAATATAATGTTGGATTACAAATATATATAATAGTTAAACAATACTACTTTAATGTAATTGGCTTTAAATAAAATTATAATTTGCAAATTATTATAATAAATGTAATAGAATGCAAGCTTAACTATATATATTACAAAATGTAACATTGTGAATTTGTGATCTATAACATAAAATTTTTTATCAAACAATTAATTATCACTTCTTCTTTTTTGGTTCCATAAGAACAGAACTGACACAAAACTAAAGCAAAATCAATTAAACAGTATGTGAGCTTTTGAAACAAAAGTTTATGCAATATTCCGGGTTTGAATCACACAAATTATGACTCATTCAAGACTTGCAACTTAGGTTGATCGAGTAGCAAAATAGATTGGATTGTTATTATTAATTAGCTTAAATCCGTCACTTGACTTTAATTTATTAAATTTTGTAAATAATTCCGGGTATTTTTATTACTATTTCTATTTAGAGCTTTTAGTTCTCCTTTATTTGTTTTTTTATTTATTTTATGTTTTATGAATTGTTTCTATTACCTGCATTATTCTTATATTGTCTCATTTGCACGTGGATCCACTGAAAACAGCCTCTCTATTATGTAGGGGTAAGGCTGCGTACTATCGGACCTCTCCAGTCCCTACTTCAATGCAAAATTTCAGACTTGACGATGACGATGACGATGACGATGAATTTATTCAAAAACACATAATTTATAACTTATTAGGCACAATTAATGGGTTTATGAAAAGTCCTTGGAATCAAACTACTTCATCTCCTACTCCTCTTCGCAGGGAAGAGATCTTTTGTTCTCCCTACTCTGTTCCCCTTGTTTTCAAATTATCTAATTTATTTAATTTTTGTGAGTCGTATTTATTAAATGAATAAATTTTTATAGAATAGAGTATACACAAAATAATGATAACAGATGATTTGGTCATTTTTTAATAAAGTCCGTACGAGAATGGCTCTATCAGTCTCACAGATCAATGTTATGAAGCATTTTTGTTTGCTTCCTGAACTCTTGAGTTGAGCTGAGTCATGCAATGATTGTGACTGGGAAAATTTCAACCTCTCCGAACATAATTAGGACCCAAGAGATCGAAGAAGAAGATCGTTTCAACCAGACAAATCAAAATTCGACTGAAAATGACATAACACCAACTGGAGTGGATTCCTTTTGATGTCAGCATATTCTACTCAGGAGATCACGAACTACTTACATCAATTTGTTAAAATAATTCTATTTCTGTTTCTTTTATATAATATGTGCATTAAAAAAGTCATTACAAGTTATACTAAATGACTTAAAGATGTTTTTATCCGATTCTAAATTACATATTGTAATATAATCCTTAAAGTTGGTATGTTGATCTAAACTTAATTCAGCATTTTTTTTATAGAAATGAAAGAACATGCAGTTGCTATTATTTTAATGCACACCGGATAAACTTCTAGATTGACTTAATCCAGCATAACGTTAACAATTAGAGTTTACATTAATTGAATTTTGATTCTTAGAAGTTTTATTAAATTCGGTTAAAATTTTTAAAAATAAAATTAGATTAGCGTGAAATTATCAAACTTAAATCCAATCTAGCTTTAAGCCGAATTCAAACTTATTTATAGCGGTAAATCTACGTATACTATAATTTTATTTGTAATTCATGATTTGAAACTTTGGTGGAGCTACAGTAGGTTAGGTCTTCTCTGATAATAATACAAATACAAACCATAAACATGGAGGAGGGAAGCCATTAAAGCTCGGTGAAAGAAGCAGCAAATGTATATCTGCCGTACAAAAGAGATGTTTGTGGGCAAATTACTCAACTTCCCCTTGTTCTATGCATCACCCTTTTCAGTTTTCACTCTTCTTCACTGTCCGTACACTTGCAGGCACATCAATGTCGTGTCAACTCTCCTTCTCTTTTATTTTATCTCTATATTTAAATAATAATAATAATAATAATAATAATAATAATAATATACTTTAATTTACTTTAATTTACTTATGTAGTTATGTTCAAGATTTTATATAGGCGAGCAAAGGATAATTACATTTATAATATTTCTGTTGTAATTTGTTCCATTGTTACAATAATTTTGTAAATATACTTATATTATTCGTAATTATTACAATAACTTATAATTATAAAATAACCCGCAATAGTCAATGATTTAGAACTATAACAAAAATCAACAAAATTATTTTCATTTGATAATTGTTAAGAACTTACAAAAATATCTTTCAAAGGTTGGTGTAAGATCTTTTTTGATAAACACTTTTGTGTCTCTAGAAGGGCCACGTCTATGCACATGATTAGAAGGAAATGACCACATTATCTTAATCCAATCGTGATCAATGATTAACCAGTGGCACCAGAGCGTGAAGTTTTAGATTCCATTGTCCTAATCAAATCGAAGCTTATCTTAATGGCATGCTCTGTGTGAGATTGATATTGAATATTGATATAGAAAAATGGAGGACTAGATAAGCCACCTTTAAGCAAAGTGCAACCTTTGCAAGTTTGAACAGGCAAATTGCGTACCAAACTGTTAAGAATCTCACATCGGACAAGTATAAGAGCATTTAATAATTTATAATTGTATGCAAACTTTTCCTTCTTGAGCTAGCTTTTGAAGGTGAGTGAGACCTTTCTAACATGGTATTAGTCTATTAGAGCCTGCTTGTCTTGATGGTTTAGGGCGGTGCCCGGTTATGTTCCTTTGCCTAATATACCCATCAGATGTCCAGTCCTGCTCTTGACTGAGGGGAGTGTGTCAATAATCTCACATCGAACAAGTATAAAAATATTCAATAATTTATAATAGTGTATAAACCTCCCCTTCTTAAGCTAACTTTTGAGGGTGAATTAGGCATTTCTAACATAAACATTGAAAACTAAGGTGCACATTCGAAAATACAATGAACATTTGCTATTTATATCTAAACCAAGATCAATTCGTATTTTTTGGTTTGTCGTAAGTGTGATTAGCAAGAAAATAAGGTTTTATGTTACTAAATTCTCTTACAAATGAGTCAATTAAAAAAGATAAATGACATTTTAATTATAAAACTTTACTTAATCTCATAATATTAATTAAGAATATAAAATATATTTTTCAAATATTAAAGATTTAACTCTTTATAAGTATAATACGTGGATTAATTTCATTATTAGTCTTGTTGAAGTGTAAGGTTATATATGCTAGACTCGTCTATTCTATGTTATTATATACGTGAAATTATGAACAAATTATTATGTTTTTAATTAATATAAGAGCAAAAAGTTCATTACGTTGAAAACAACACACTAAGATTGAAATTTATTATATATTTTATTTATTGAATTTCATTTATTGTTTGATATCAATATACCAAGTTATATGATGGTTCATGTCAATAAGTGAATTACATTTATAATAAATGAAATTTTTAGTATTTAATTAATATTATTTATACGTATAATTAGTATTATAAAATTAAGTAAAATTTTATATTTAAAATATAAAAAGGTGTAAAAATTATCTCATTGTTTATAATTAAAAATGCCTATAGACATCACCTATGGCTGCTTCCCAACTCCGGATGTACAAGATAAGACGGATTTTCTTGCTTTACATGTATTTAACATTCCTATCGCTTAAAAAAAAGAGTCACTAAGATATTTGTTTAGTTAACTACATATTGATTTCACTATTTTTTTAATTTCAATTATCATATTTTAAAATTTATTACTTATTCTTACAATGAATATGATTGTGTCATAGTTAAATAATTTCATAAAGAGATAAGTTATTTTTTCGAAATATAATAATTAAAATTTAAAATATTAGAACACATGGGTTTCTATGTGTTTAAACATATTCTTTTTGGAGAACTTAACAAGATAAGAAAAGGTACTTATATGATGAAAAAAAGCATTAAGGAAGCTGAGGTTTCACAAATTGGAAATAACTAATTAATGTAACCAGAGGCCCCCACCCATGATCAAGATTTTAATGGACCACAATCTTTTTTTTTTTGTCTTAGATCAGGGTATCTACCGGTGGACTCAGTGATTAATTCTCTCGCTAGTTTGTAGGCACCTCACAGGGTGGGACAGCTGATCAAAGGATTTAAAGCTACTCCATACCCAAAGTCAAGGATCGAACTCCTGACCTTTGGTTAAGGACGGATGAGTCCTTACCACTCAACCAGACCCCTTAAGTTCAGACCACAATCTTTTAGTGGGTAAGAAAATGTTTCAGTACCTCTTGCTAAAATAAATAATATATAATGCAATACAGATATGTTTGTTCTCAATATTGGAAATTAGAAGTATAATCAAATATTGTAAATAGCTCATTTACGAGGGTCCAGAGCCTCCAGGCACTGAATGTGGAATTGAACCTTGGAGATGAGATACAGACGGTAAATGAAATTTGAGTAACAATAAACAATTATACTCCATGACAGTCTCTGACGAATTGGACTAGACAGAAAAAAAAAAAAACTTAAAAAAGAGCCATAACTTGCAACACTTAACACACAGAAGAAAAGCTTTAAAGGGCAAAGAGGATCAAAACAAGGAACCTGAAACTCTAGGCCAGGGCCTCTCCAACCCCCTTCTTGATGTAATGTGTTTTGAGGGAAGAAGGTCAGAGCCCTGTCAATTCCAGCTCCCACCACTAAAATATGCTTGTAGGGGACGCAACCGTATCACTTCAACCATTACCGTGGTTAAAGAAGATTATTGGCTCTTGTTTTGCTAACATGTGTAGAGAGAAAACTGACATGAATCAGTGGAGATTAAAGATTTTGGTAAATTTGGTACCTAGGATTACGATGTATAACTGTTGTGGGTACTCTACTTCCACCAACTGACAAATCTCATCTCCAGTACTCCTTACTTGGGTACACTCCCACTTGCTCTTTAAGTTCTGTAAGTGGCTAAAGTGCTATATAAGTACTCACTAACTCCATCTGATACTCACAAGGTTTCTTCGTTTATTTTAAGTCTAATCCTATGGCCTTTTGTCTGGTTCCCATGGAGTGAACAGTACTCTATATTCTCTTCTATCTTTTTAAGGTTGTCGGTTTATGCATATAGAACAAGCATAGATGAGTGCTGCCACCAAGTCGGTCTTATTAGTTTCACGAAACTAGACGAGGGTTATTGAGCTTTTGAAGCTTTTATCATCATGTCTTTTGCTTTCTCTTTTGTTCCACTTCATGGATGAGATTTTAGGGTTAGGGTTTGGTTCCCTTTCTAAGAACAGTTAGTAATCGGGTCTCCCTTTTTTCTTTTTCTCTTTTGCATGGACAAATGGTTATGATCATGAGGGCCGACCGAGATCTAAAGGAAAAAAGAGCAACAGCCAATGTTTGCGGGTGGAGCATCATCAAGATTCACAAACTTTATTAGGGCTAGTGAGTATTGATCATGGTGGCTTTTCTTGTGGTCCCTTTTGCTTCAATCCAATGGCCCTTTGGTATGGGAATCTTGATGATGCTGCAGCGGCAATAAATGGCTATTTTTTAGTCTCCTTTTTGCACGATGTAATAGGTACTTGAAACGTCGTTTGAAGCCTGCAAATAGTGTTCATCTTTCCATTAGAACAGGTTCATGGGCTAGGGTTTTTGTCTGGTCGAATCAAGTTGCACCCGGTTCTAAACCTCTGTGTTAACTGGAGATATCATTTTATTCACTGATCACTTATGATGGGTTTTGAGCGTTGATTGATTTTCTTTTTCTCAGATGTTCTTTTCCGTACAGGCATCCATTTGCCACCACCTGGCCTCGGTAGGTATGTCTGTACTTTGGCAGGGCTTGTACCGAGAGAAATCATTCATGGCTGCTTTTGTTTCTTTGATTCTTGAGCTCTTTTTTTTTCCCCACTAGTTCTTTCCCTCTTTTTATCTCTTCTCTTATGTTTCATGTTATCTGAACAAAACTTTCAAATCAGACCGACCACTGTTCTGGTATGTGATGTGTTTCGAATATACAAGTTCTCTTCACCTTTTGCTTTCACAAGGACAATCTTTGAGTTCAGGTTGTTCTTTGACCTGTAGATTAAGATCAAGGGCTTTGGTAATTTCTCAGTTTTCGGATTAAGATTTCACAGATTTTGCAGACAGTGTTTCATTAAATATATACTTAAACCTGATTTAAATCAATTTAATTCCAGGTTTTGCGAAAGTTTTCGTGAAAAAATGGAGTTTTATGCATTTCCCAGAGATGGATAGAATTTTAAGTTCTTCTGGGTCCTGTGTTCTGATTTTAACTGCTTAGCACTTTTTGTTTTGTCCTTTACTTGATTTGTTATTATGCTCTCGATCTTCTGAAGTTTTTGTCATTCCTTTGTTGAAAATCTAAACCTGGTTGCAGGATCGGACGTCAAATACAGTCAGGGAATAACGCATACCGTAGTTTGTGGTTCTGAACTTTTTGTAATCTTGCAGAATTAATTCTCGTAATCATCTCTCTTCCATTAAATAGCCTTGAAGGGAACTTTAATGCACTTGAGTGGCATAGTTGCAGGTGACAGTAAAACGAAATTCTGCAGATAGTAATGGCTGACTGATAGTTTTGTTCATGGGACTTCTTGAAAGACAGGGATTCGTTGCTTCGAAATCTGTTGCAAGTTGACATAAAATGTTTTCTTCATTTCATGTCTGTTTCACGGACAAAATACCTTCTGAATTTACATTTCATAAGATTTTTGGTTGATATTTACTCTCTTGCTGCATATTAATTGTGACGAACGGATGTGTTGCTACTTTATATAAATATGTTTGTTTAATGATTTATAGTATTTTAAGGCAATTATAAGTATTAATTTAAGTCGATTTCAAAATACTTGTCTGAGTTTAAGTTTAAAATTATATTTTAATTAAATATAAACTTTGAATAAAAATAAAGTCATTTTATTATGTTATGTATAAATTTTCAACATGAGTATGAGTATGAGTTAATTGGGTTTTTTTTTAAAGGAAAATATGGTGAATATCATTGATTATTAAAGGAAAGAACATCCACAATACTATTAAGTGGTTCTGTCCAAACCACCTAATCTACAATGGAACGAGAGACTCGAGCCAATAAATGAACCACACCATTTGTAGATTGACGAATTGGGAGTCGTTTCATTTATTAGTATTCTTAGTCATATGAGCTACCAAAGAAGACTTGAAATAGCAAGTAAAATCTTCCTCTCATCATTAAAATCAATCATAACATCACTAGTAATGATTCAAGAACCATAATACTTTATAATGAAATAGTCCACATTGATTCCTAACACATGATTGTCAATAGCAAAATGGGGTCAAGTTACTCCTGCCCATTCTCTTAAATATGAATATATGATTTAAATAATTAGAATTTTTATCTTAAACTAACGATTTTTTTAATAATTTAACTTCATATCATATTTTAGAAGTTGGATAGGATTAAATCGATAATAGATTCAACTCGATCGGGTTCATTATTATCCCTAATTATAACATATTCACAATTCACATTCATGATAAATGATCACAATAAAATTTTAAGAAATCAAATAGAATTTAAATTTGTTATTTTTAAGTGAGCATTATATAATAATTTGTATAATCATGATTACAGTAAAATTTGTCAAAAGGTTTCGGAAACTATTAGATAGAATTTAAGTTTGTTATTTGTAAGTGACATTACGTAATAATTTGTATGATATGTTTTTTGAGTAAATTAATTAATAATTTAATAATTTAAATTCAATAACAAATTCCATATAATTGATGTTTATAAGCTTAATTCATTCTTTATTTGACCAAATGAGATCTTTGTATTATGTGGCCTTCTCTTTAAAGGCAAATAAAAAATTGTTACAAAGGTTCATCGCATGCTTAAGAATTTAGAACATGAAGCTCTTGCGGAGGGCACGGGATGTTTGGAGTTGCGTATTGATTATATTTTTGAATTGGAAGATTCTGTGGTTGGATTATTATTTAGCAACTGATATTATGTTGATTTTGGATTAATTTCATTACTTTGTTTTGAGTCAAGACTTTGTATTGAGATTTTAGTGAAATTGGTGATTATTCTAGGTGGCTTGAATTATTGGATCGTTAAATCTGTTGCTGACATTAATTCTGTTTTCCAATTATTGAGTAAAAATTGAACATTGGTTTTAGTATTCATAGTTCTATTTTACTAATCTGGTGGTAGTTAGTAGATTGAGATTTTTTCTTCCTTACCTAAATTTCATGGCTTTACAGGTGATGATCCACATAGGCATTTGAAGACTATGCACATGGTGTGTTCTTTCATGAAACCACCCATGGCAAATTTTGAAAATGTATTGAGGAGAGCATTTCACTTCACTTTAGAAGAAAAAACCGAGTGACTTTACACACTACCTTAACATTTCACAACATTGACCTGTGATCAGTTGAAAGGAGTATTTTTAGATGAATAT
>JANZXV010000003.1:30319682-30333294 GCA_027576455.1 Erythroxylum roigii | reverse complement strand
TCCAACGCCAATTATCATCCCCCTCAGAGTCCACCCCAGTTAACCATTGAAACCCACTCTTGACGGAATAGCGACCATTGGTAGAGTGTCCCCAAATGATCTCATCCGAAGCCCAAGATCCCACCGGAGGACGGGATGGACGGAAACTCGTCTCTGATTTCACTCGGAATAGTGGTACGAAGGTCCTGGAGTTTCTAGATGCCTGTGTCGTCCAGTATATCACTAACCATCAAGTCCCAGTCACTATGATAACTTAACAATATTATAAAAGATGTGATAATCTCATTTTTAAAAATGATATTTCAATTCGAATTTTACTCAATTTAATTCTTTCTTATTCATAATTAATGAACAAATTTTTAATTAACTAAATTTTAAATTAGGCTCGTATTTAAATTTAAATGATAAGTATTAGTTCGAATAGATTTAGACATTATTTTATTTAATGGATAAATAATTTTATAATTAAAACAATATTATTTTAATTAAGTTTTGAAGCTTAAATTTAATAGGAGTGAACTTGAGCTTAAACTAGTAATTAAATTTTGTTTTAATTTAATTTAACATAACTTCAAAACAATAAATAAAATCTGAATTAATGAAATTTTAAATTAAAGTCAAACTTAAAATTCAATTTGAACCGTCCAAAGTCCCGTCGTCCAACGCTAGGCTCTACTCACACCTCGACACATTTGCAGGTTTCGAGACAACAACACGTAATTTAAATGGTGCCGTTCTGATTCATGCCTGTAACGTGCGTTCTTGAGGTAGGGCACCGAAATCACAAGATAAGAGATAATATAAGTTAATACATGCAAGAAAGAATCGTGGATGAATCTTGAATCCTCAGATACTTTAAGGCAAATCTGGCTTTTGCTGCTTAAGATAAATAGGTAAACCTGAACACTCACAATCATGTGACCTCCTCACTCTGCACAGCCTCACGTGCCTAGAAAACCAACTCTGTCCATTACTGATTAGAATATAGCAGGCAAAAACTGAATCAGATATGGACCTGGATATAACTAGTGCTAGACATGTAATCCCTTTCATTCCAAGAATTAAAAGGCATCTATTTGTTACTCCCTTTTATTTAAAATAAAAAATTTTTAAGACAAATTTTAATTAATAATTATTCAAAATAAGTATTATTCGTGATTTTTTATGCATGTTTATAATTTTACTTTCAAAATTACCCTTTAATTTTCTCTCACATCTTAATTACACAGATTATATTTTCAAGGCACTTCAACATGTAATTAATAAGGATATATCAAACATTTCATTAACTTTCTTAATAAATGTACATCCCTCTAAAACGACTTTTATTTTAAATAAGAGGGAGTACTTGTTAAGTTGTTTTAGTGGGTAGGGTATTCCGAATAATTTTCTATAAAGTTCTGATAAATATTTAAGAATTTACGTATTTTATATAAATTATTATAAATAATATATTTAAAATAAAGAATAAGATTGGCTCGAATTTCATTGTTTTACTTGTTTGTATAAGACAAAGATGGTGAATAACTATTTTTGGAAGTTATGTTAATAGAATTAAAATGCTCAAATGTTCTTCTTTTATCAAGAAATATGGCAGCAACTACTCACAAAACCTGGACCTGAGAAGCATTTGCAGAAGTATGGGACTTTTTGCAGAAGCATTTGTAGAGCTTTTTTAATAAATTTTTTAGAAGAATTTTTCTAAGAAATCTGATGATTGTTTAATTGTCATTTAAAAAAGTGCGTTTTAAAAAGAATTTCACATTGTTTGGCAATATAAAAATAAAAAATATATTTAAATTTAACTATATTTTTATTTTGTGTTAAAATTATTTATGCATATAAATATTATTTAAAGAATATTAAACGATATGAAAAGTACAATATATTAATTATTATATAATTTTAAACCATACGAAATATAAATGAAAATATATAAGTTTGTGGGTATTGTGAAAATTATGTGTAAAATATAAGGATAAAAGGGACTAAAAATAGGCTTATTAATTGATCTGAAAAATCTATCCAAAAAAGTCATCTTAGGAGCTTTTTTTAGAAGCTTCAAATTTGAGTTTCTTAAAAAATTGTATTTTCTTTTAAAAAAATTTTATGGTAAAGAAAAGTAATTATTAACTTCAAAAAGCTCATCTAAACTATCACTTAATCTTCGGGACATAGTTTTAAAAAATGTATAACCCCCAAATTTAATCAAAATTTAATTAGTTCTGATTTATTGATTTTGAATTAAATTAATAAAAATTTATTAAATTTATTTTATTGATACGTTATAATTTATTGATTAAGTATTTTAAATAAATCATCAACCAAATAATGAATTCAACTCAACTTTATAGATAATTAGAACGAATATCTTTTGCTGATTTTACGTCAAGGCAAGCAGGCCTTGTGCAGGCCTTGTTATTTTCGGACAAGAACGGCCATTCAGTGGGTGATCCCAATGCTTTTAACCAGTTGCGTTTGGAAAGCATAAGACTTCAAAGTTCAACTTCAAACAGACAAAAGTAATCGATTATGTGCTGTGAAGTCGACTTATGTTAAGGTGACTCCAAGCTTTCAGACTCTTCTATGTAAATCAGGGCACGAAATCGTCTGTTCCGTTAATCCTGTTCCTACTCTGTGCCATTGCATGAGATTAGTTGTTACCAACACACACTCACACACACATCTCTTTAACATATTATTATTTTCAATAATATTAAATATTCATTATTATTTACGTTTTATAATATAATTTAACTATCTTAAATCTTTTATATTTTGATAAAATTTATTAAGTTTTATTTTAAATTACATAAGGTTTCAACATGATATTATTTAAAAAATATAAATATAAATAATAAAATATAACGAAATAAATTGTATATAATAAGTACAACACAAAAATAATTGGTAATTTTTAAAATACAAAATTAAAACAAAAAATTTGTTAAAATAAATTTAAATGTGATTGGGACACTAATATGAGTTAGAGAACTTAATATTGAATATTGGAAGTTGACCTGGCCGTCTACATAGCTCCCTTCTAGAATTAGATTTATTCCAAATAAAAACAAACTGCAACCCCAACTTCTTAACTTTGTTGCAACTTGTTTACAATGGAGTTCTTGGTATATTATATTATTTAACAATTAACATAGATATGTGATATACATCACATGTTACTAATTCAAAAGGTTTAATTGTAAATCGATAAGAAATTAATAATTTGAAAGATAATAAGTTAAGAATAAAAATATATTATAAATATATCATAAATTATCATATATACTTAAATATATATAAATCATTTGCTAAATAATAAATATAAAATATATGTCAATTACACTGTATTATGAATGATTTTATATTTTTATAATACAAATTTATATATTTTTTTTGAGAGAATAGACAATTATAAAGAGGTAAGATTATTGGATGACCCTCAAGGTGATTGAGAACGGGACTTGATTTCGGTTAGGTCTCAGGTTCAATTCTATACTAGCTCCTCTTGTAAGAGCCTGGGGCAACTAAAGTTTTACCTGTAAATGAAGAATTAGCTGGGCTCTCAATGATGAGGTGCATCCGCTTGGCCCGCTTGTGGGGTGGTACATTAGTTGTGCTCTTGGAGGGGTACAGATTATTCTGTACCTACTCAGTACCCCTTTAATCTCAACCATTCAATGCAATAAATTAGATGGTTGAGATTAAAAGGGGACAGAAGGCACAGGTTAAGGGTACAAAAGATTTGCCCCCCTCTCAGAGAGATATGCCCGCTTGACCCGTCTATAAAATTTTCTCGAATCAAAAAAAAAAAAAGATGGGATGATTTACAAAGTATCTTCAACCTTTTGATTCCACGGAGTTCATTTGTGAAATGTCTTTAAAATAAGCACAAGTTATACTATAGAAGCATTTAATCTTTAATTAATATGTACTAAATTTAGAATAAGCTTAAAAGCTGTATTAAGTGGCAATTACATGGTAATACAGCTACTATACAAATTTTTTAAAAAAGGAAGAATTAAAACCCTAACTCCCAAAGGGGCTTGTATCCTTGGAATCGATCATCGCGGTCACGTCTGAAATCCAACGGTCCAGATCTGTCCACTACTCCTGCATATCAGTCTCCTCTTTCAGTTCACCCTCTGTCTTTATCAGGCCAATCTCTCTCTTAAGAAGCATGGCAAAAGCCTCCACCATCCTCGATCATCTGCAACACATGACCATTTCTAACTGATCTCTGTATTTGCATCCAAATTTAAGATCTTAACACGAAAATCACTATTTCACGCACAATCACGACTTGGGTTTCGCCCTTTTTTCTTTTTTCTTTTTAACACATAGATTCTTGGTTTTGAACCATTTCATCGAGAAATCAACTTATTTGAGCTTAGATTAAGAAACCTAGTTTTTACTTGTCAGTTTCAACTGAAGTTTTAGTGTAAAGATTCAATCTTTTACATTCGTGTCTAATGATCACAGATACATACCGGAATACATTACACGATATCTCAATCCGATCAATGCTTAAGAACGAGGATTTAGGAAATCTTATCAGAGAGCAAAGGTTACAACAAGAGGCAGCAACTGAAAGAGAGAAAGAACTCAACATTTTCCGAAGTGGGTCAGCGCCACCTACGGTGGAAGGGTCTTTGAGTTCATTTGGAGGGTTGTACGATTCTGCAGCCATACACGGCATCAGAAAGAGCAATGAATGTGGTTTTTTGAGAGAAGAAGAGATAAGGTCTGATCCAGCTTATGCTAATTATTATTATTCTAATGTGAACTTGAATCCTAGATTGCCACCTCCTCTTGGTTCGAAGGAGGATTGGAGGTTGGCACATAAATTACATTATAGTAGTGATGGTGTTGGGGTCAATTCTGTTGTTGGAGATGGAAGGAAAGAAAGCAAAGCTGGTTATGGAGAAGGACAAAGGTCTCTTTTCTCTGCGCAGCCAGGATTTGGTGAAGGGAAGTACGAGAATGGGAATGGTGAGAGTGTGGAGTGTGGAGGAGATGGGCTGATAGGGTTGCCGAGTTTGTGTCTAGGAATGAGGCAAAAGAGCATAGCAGAGATGATTCAGGTGAAGTTTGTAACTACCATTGTCCTTTTTTTTCGTTTTTGTTTGTTTCCTTTCTGGTTTTTATCTTTGTTTGTGGGTTGATTTGTCTACTGAAACGTTTCTCACAATACCTATTATTTTTATCCTTTCTTTTATATGTTGAGCAAATCATCTTTATTTCATATGGTGTTGTCAATTATTGGCTCCAATGCTGTTTTACATACTTCCTCTTCTAGGTAAATGTCTTGTCTGTTTTATTGGTTTGGTTTTTAGATTCTTAGAAATCATTAGTTGATGTTGGGTGCAATCAAGATATTTTGTGTTCAGGCATGTAATGTTTAGAAAATTACCAATTCTAAGCTTTCAGATGCATTCTGGTATGAACTCTTTTTTTTTCATTGAGAATTGTGAGTGTAATAGCTGAGATGATAGGAGTATATCCATGTACTTTCTATTCAAATGTTTATTAATTTCTGGGAGCCTAAGTCTGATTACTATCTTTGGATCAGTCATTTATACATGCTATTCTTGATATCAACGAGGTCAAGATCTTCTGTTTATTTCTTTAGTTATCTTGGTCCCTGCTTTTGGCATTACAATTTTGCTTTACTGACGCAGGATGATTTGGATTATGTCAAACCCATCTCAAGGCATCCTTCACGACCACCAAGCCGCAATGCATTTGATGAAGGCGTAGATGTTTTTGAAGGCCATTTTGCTCATCTTCGTCGTGATTCAGTGTCTGATGATATTTTGTACAATGCAAATAAACAGGGTGGGTCTCTGATCCCAAATACTGGTTCATTAGCTTCTCTTAGTTATGCTTCTGCTGTAGGTAACTCATCACGAAGTGGTACACCTGACCCTCAGCTCATGGCTAGAGCTCCCAGTCCTCACATTCTACCCATTGGAGGAGGCAGGATAACTTCTGTGGATAGGAGGGATGGGAATGGTTCAAATATATTTAGTGGGATTTCATCAAATTTGAGTGAGTCTGAGTTGGTTGGTACTTTTTCGGGGCTAAATCTGTTGACAGATCAGATTATTGATGGAGAGACTCACTCACATTCACATACCCAAAATGGAATTGATGATTGCCAGAATGCCTTCCCTATGCTAGGCAACCATAAGAACATTAAGCAACAGTCATATGTGAAATCTGTTCCATCCAACTCTTACATAAAAGGACCTGCTATGCCAAATCTTAGCGGCAGAAGCGGCTCTCCTCTTATGCATCCAAATATGGATAACATGTATTCTTCTTTTGCGAACTATGGCTTAAACGGGTATCATATTAATCCTTCATCTCCGTCTATTGTTGGAGCTCAGCTTGGGACTGGGAACTTGCCACCATTATTTGATAACACTTTTGCTGCATCTACCATTGGTGGAAATCGCTTGGATGCTGGATCCATGGGTGCATTAGACCCAAATCTGATGGCTGCTGCAGTGGAATTGCATAACCTTAGTAGAGGTGGAAATCAAAGTGGTGGTAATGCTGGTTTTCAGGATCCCCTTATGGATCCACTTTATCTGCAGTACCTTCAATCCAATGAGTATGGTGCTGTCAACGAAGCTGCAATTGATAGGGAATACCTGCGTAATCCATATATGGACCTTCTACAAAAGGGTTACCTTGGAACCTTGCTTGCACCCCAAAAATCACAGTATGGTTTGCCCTACCTTGGCAAATCTGGTAGCTTGAGTCATGGTTTTCATGGAAACTCGGCTTTTGGTCTTGATCTGTCTTATCCTGGAAGTCCATTAGGGGGACCCCTGCGTCCACATTCTCCTATTGGATCAGGTAGTCCAGTCATGCAGAGTGAAAGAAATTTGCGTTTTTCATCTGGGATGAGGCTTTCTGGGGGTCTTGTTGGAGGCTGGAACTCAGAATCTGGTGGTATCCTAAATGAAAATTTTCCTTCTTCCTTACTGGATGAGTTCAAAAGCAATAAAACTAGATGCTTTGAACTTTCAGAAATTGCTAGTCACGTTGTCGAGTTCAGGTATATCCTCATTGTTGCACTCTTCATTTCCTTTAGCTTGGGCCTCCTGATATGTGATCATCTTTGCTGTATATCTTCAATGGACAGTGCTGATCAGTATGGGAGTCGATTCATTCAACAGAAACTTGAGACTGCTACAATAGAAGAGAAAAACATGGTCTTCTCTGAAATTATACCCCAGGCCCTTTCTTTAATGACTGATGTGTTTGGTAATTATGTGATTCAAAAGGTATTTTCTGATAGTAATTGATTTGTATAACTTTTTATTCCGAGTCATGTGATGAAATAGTTGCATTCAGACAGACACATCCGAAAAGAAAGCTGGAATAATATAACAGTGGCTAAGTTCTTTTTGTCCTACAGTTTTTTGAACATGGTTCTACATCTCAAATAAGAGAACTGGCTGACCAGCTAACTGGGCATGTGCTGACCCTTAGCCTTCAAATGTATGGCTGCCGGGTGATCCAAAAGGTATACTTATGTAATGACTCGACTGTGACTTTTCTTATTACAAATGGCAGACATTATGCATATCACAATCTTTTCTCGTAGAAGGGCTGTATATTTGAATGTTTATGTGCTTCGGAAAAGTGTGCATTTCTATGTAACACGTGTGTTGAGCTTATTAATTATATGTACTTTTATATTGTACAGGGGAAACTTTGTTTACTATCTGTTGGCTAATAGCAAAATTACATATTAAATTTGGCTATCAAACACCCGAATTTTTACTTTTAGCACATGTTGGTTCAACTTTCAGGCTATAGAAATAGTTGAGCTGGATCAGCAGACTAAAATGGTGAAAGAGCTCGATGGTCATATTATGCGATGCGTACGTGATCAGAATGGAAACCACGTCATCCAGAAGTGTATTGAATGTGTACCTGAAGATTTTAGACAGTTCATTGTTTCAACATTTTATGATCAAGTTGTCATATTATCCACCCATCCATACGGTTGTCGTGTTATACAGGTTTGTAATTTTCAGTCTCCCAATTGCATGAATCTGCGTATGCTTTACCTGTTAAATAGATTAATGTTATCCGCAGCTTCAAAGGTAAGTACTGTAATTTGTCAACAATGTTTTCTTACAGAGAGTTCTGGAGCACTGCCACGACTCGAAGACCGAGAAAATAATGATGGATGAAATATTGCAGTCTGTTTGCATGTTGGCACAAGATCAATATGGAAATTATGTTGTACAGGTTTGTCTGTGATTGTGAATGTTTTTTCATCTTGACAGAAGCGTGGCAGTGATATAGAATGTTAACACAAGGTGTAGGATTTTAAAGCATGACCTCCTCTGGATGAAGTGATGGTCCACAATTTTCATAGCTTAATCATTTTCCAAGCGTCACCACCGGTCTAAACCTGCACATGGATGCTGAATTACTAACCAATGATATGAAACAGAAATTTAGTTGCCACCATCAACTTTAGAATATTTTACCCACCTTCTCCATACATGTTGCTTGGTTTTTACATGAATAGTTGGTTTATTTTCGTATGGGAGTTTGAAAGTTGTTTCTATAAAATGTTGCAGCACGTCTTGGAGCACGGAAAACTGCATGAACGATCTGCTATAATTACTAAGCTAACTGGGCAAATAGTTCAGATGAGCCAACAAAAGTTTGCCTCCAATGTCATTGAAAAGTGTTTAACATTTGGTACTCCTACAGAAAGACAGACCTTGGTTAATGAGATGCTCGGTACTACTGATGAAAATGAGCCTCTTCAGGTCTGTGATTATACTTTGAAAGCTTCTAAACCTGTAGATTGTTATTTTGTTGCCCTATCATCTATTTCCGCCTTTTCTGTGTGTTTACCTGTTTAGCCCGGGTTGTTAGATTTTCATTCTATATGATCTTACTCAGATCACCAATCTGTACTTTTCCTCCACCTCTTTCCCTTCACAACCCTAATGATATTCTTTTTTAGCTGAGTATGAAATATCCTATATTTTCCTCTTAAAGTAGGTGACTAAATGTCCATCTCCATTAGTGCATGGTTGCTCTAATGTTTGTTACGAATGCTCTCGTTCTCTTAATATGATACGGTTCTTGATTTTCCTTTTGATACTGTGAGCAACTAATGTAAAATTGTTTCAAATTTGAAATATCAAAGCTCTTTCCATGTATTTCTGTGTTCAATCTTTTGCAGGTCATGATGAAAGATCAGTTTGCAAATTATGTTGTACAGAAAGTGCTGGAAACTTGTGATGACCAGCAACTTGAAATAATCCTCAACCGAATAAAGGTTCACTTAAATGCTTTGAAAAAGTATACGTACGGGAAGCATATAGTTGCACGTGTAGAGAAACTCGTTGCAGCCGGAGGTAATTATACTTCTGATACGACTACTGTAAAAAAAAAAAAAATTTAAAAGTAAAACTAACTATGATTGGCATAATGTCATTGCAGAAAGGAGGATCAGTGTCCTTACTCTGCATCCAGCGGCATAAATGGCATAGAACTGTACAGCTAACTGAGGAAATAGTATGAGCTTCCCTTTCTTCCTTCTTACTTACTATGTCCAGAGGCTGCCCTGTTTAGTTACTTAAATGAACAGGAGCTGTATGAAAATAAAACTGTTGTTATATACTTAAAAGTTGTACATTGTTAGTTTGAGGCTATACCTAGAATCAAAGCTAGCTGAGGCTCAGATGGTGAAGTTGCTGATCCTTGCAGAGACTAAAGTTAATTTACAAGTTTTTAAGGGTGTATAAATAGAGAAGGTAGTAGTACAGTTTATATTCCAATTTGGAGACTGGAAAATTTCTTATGTATGGATCCTTTTTTTTCTGTATCTTATTTGAAGGGCTTTTTGTTTTCCTGATTCTGTCGTCTTGTGAGTGTGATTTGCTTCTTGGTTAAGAACTGTTTACCTCTTCAAAGTAGGGGTGGCGACTGAAACCGGCCATGATCATGCTCAAACTTGAAAGAATTTGGAATCCAACCCTATCGTGCCTGATTTGGCCCGATAATTTTGAATCACTTGTACTTTATTTTTTATAATTGGTTGGATTTGAAAAGAGGTTGGCAACGGTCTGGTCAAGTTAAGTTTGTCTCTAGCCTTAGTATGGCTCAATCCTCAAGAAGCGACTGGAGCCTGTTTAGAAACTCGATCAAGCTCGAATCTTGAAATTTTGAAACTTAAGAATTAAAATGATGTCGTATTGAAGAGAGAAATTGTGTTGAAGTTTAGTCGATAGATGTTTGATCTATTGATTTACTGGGTCCGTTTGGTTGAGCTTTTGTGAGTAGAGCTTTTGCTAGTAGAGTTTTTCTGAAAAGGGCTTTTTTTAAAAGTCAGTTGACTGTTTGGTTGTCAATTAAAAAAAAGTTTTTTTAAAAGTGCTTCATACAGTAGACTGTTTGGTAACTTAACTTCGGTTGGTTTTGTAATTTTTTATCACCTTTTCTGCAAAAATGGTGCTAAAGGAAGTATTCAACGGCTACTCTTTTCACGTCTAAACAATCACTAAAGATAAAAATGGTAGAAGCAAACCATTTAACCATAGAATCAAGCAAATGACGCTCAGATTACAAATTGAATTGTTGCTTGATTTAAATTCATTAATTGATCAAATAATTTATTTTTTAGTGCACACCTCAAAGCTAATGTTCTAAGTTTGAGATGTTTTCGTTTTCTTATAAATTTGGTTAGTACTGTTGTTATTAGAAAGACCTAACTCATCTTCAAAAGTTAGCTCAAGAGGGGAAGATTTGCATACTATTATAAATTATTGAATAGTCCTGGTTCTGCCTGATTTTGACAGAACGGAATGCTACCATTAGGATCCATGACTTGGCTGCTTCTCGTGGCTATGATCCCTGCAAAACAAAGAAGGCGCGTCGGGAATGATGTCCCGATTAGCCCCTCCGACGTTCAAGTTAGGTTTTTGGTGAAGGTAAGGCTGCTGAATACAGAGAAAGTTAGGTTATGATTGTGTACCTTTGTCACGGTAGAACTATACCTTATATATAGAACGATAACTAGGTTTAAGTTTTAGTCTTTACGTGTGCATGGGAGTCTCCCTCATATGGACAGGCCTAATGGAGTATGGGTGTGGGCTTGGACTGGATATCTTTGATGAATGGACCGATCGGCCCAAGGCCCGACAGAGCCGACCCGACCAATACAGATTATATTGTCAATACATTTTAACATGTAATTAATAAGAGTATATCAGATATATTTCATTAATTTTTTTAATAAGAGTGTATTACTCTAAAATGACACTTATTATAAATCGGAGATATTAAAAATTGAGGAGTAAACGAGTAGGTATTGCATTATTGCTCGTTCGGGAAATATCATTGTCCATAATTGACTGGTGAGGGTCAGCGAGCACTGAAAGGAATTTATTAGGAGTGAGAACGTAACTCAGAAATCGTGTCTTAATAATTCACGATCTAGATCTCTCCATCTAGCATTGTGGGACTCGAGAAAGTTATGTTTCGTTTGAATATTCCACGGCATATATGAACAGCAAAACATGAAATGAAGTGTTTTTTTGGTAAGAATGAAACATGCATACAAACGATCATTACCCACTGGAAGTAGTTATAAGTAAGGTTGAAACGTGACTGTAAACTTCAGATTTAGCACCTAACTAACTTGTCCTTCGAATGTGATATACTCTTGAAGAGTTGAATGTTAGCTGAGCTAGCTCCCAAGACTCTTCACAGTTTCAAGTCCTTTTCTTTGATTTTTGTAATCACTAGCAACCACGGCACACGCTTTGTACTGTACGAATTGTATGTGAATCTTGCTTGTCGTTCAGGGAAGGCAAATTGAAAAGGAATCCTGTTTTGATATCAATTTGACTAACAAATTAAGGATTCTAATTAACGAATTGATTCTTTTTTATATAATTAAACTTGATTTTTTAAAATTTCGATTTTAAAATTTTAATGCAAAGCGAATTGTTTTAAAATTGCAAATGCATTAACTTCGAGATAAGTAACAGTTAGCGACCATACGGAGATGAATTATTAGAAAGTCATAGATAACGAAGAAAAGTCACGAGTGCTTCCAAGAAGTTAACATCTGAGTGTTAAGTGTTTTTGTTTGCTTGCGTTCTTTGTTGCTAATACCTCGCACTGATTTTCCTCCGGTTACATATACTTCCTATTCATGGTGTAATGGTAAACTACAAGATGCCGGCTATTACGGTGTTATGATTATTAGTTGATCATTTCATTACAATAACTTAAACTGTTGTGTGAGACCAATCTAATTGTTTTTTATATTCACTAACACACTCCCTCAAGGGAAAGCTCTTTGAACTTGAAACTTGCACAGGTTCATTCTACTTTGTGCTGAATAATAGGTAGGTAGTAAGATTTGAACTCACGACCACTTGGTCACAAAGACTTTAATACTATGTTAAATGACCGTTTCATCACAATAGCTTAAGTTGTTATGTAAGACTAACTTAATTGGTTTTATATATTTACTGACAATGATAAAGCCCTCAAGAAACCATCGGAAGTTGCATGCAAATCGGAGACAATTTGCAGTTTGCGTAGCTGTGGCTGACTTCTTGAAGTACTAGGCTTGTGGAAATGAGTACTTGGTTTTGTTTTTTTTTGAAGGAAAAGGGAATGTTTATTTTTTATGAAATATTTTTAAAAATTTTATACAGAATAAAAAAAATAAGGTACGAAATTCAAAACCTCTTCACCTTATCTTTTCCAGATTTAGCTAAATAACTTATCATTCTGTATTCCCTACAAACAGAATCGAAAAAGATGTTTATGTCTTTTATAACAAGGAAGATGCCACAAGTGAGAAGAGACAAATAGAAAGAAATGGCCACGATGAGCCAGAACTATATCACAACTTTGATGTTTTTTTCCCTAAATTTCCACTTCCACAAACAACAAATTAAGAACAAGTTGTCCAATGACTTTGAATTATATATTATGCATTATTTAATAGCTGTAAAATTGCGTATTATTGGACTTTCTTAAACTCGGTATTAGTAATATGGTTTTGCAAATTCTTAATCTCAACTGGGTCCAAGAAAAAAAAAACTTAATTTTAATAAGATTTGGAATAAATTTGTTGATTTTTAATGAAATTTAATAAAACTTATCCTCACCAAATGCAATTTTTAAGAATTTACCCCATTCTTTTATCTATACTTTCATTTAAGTCCATCATATTCAACAATTTCCATGGGATAAAACACTTCATATGATCTTTTTTTTTCATGGAGTAGACTAAGGGAAAAATATTTTAACAATAATGGACAATATTTTACTTTTTCAATTTACAAATTTTTCATACATTTTTTGTTTGTCAATTCTACGCAAGTTGGCTTTTCTTTCATGATTATTAAATGAGTAATTACAAAAAGTCATCTTGATTAAGGATACTAATATTTTCAGTAACAATAAGTTCACTAATTCTTATATTAAACTTAATTGATTATTTCTAATTTTATATAAATTTGATCCTCAGCTAATTGGAAGTGCAACTAATGATCTATGCGCTCGTACATAACCACAAGATCAGGCACCTGCACCTGCACCT
>JANZXV010000003.1:30294274-30305756 GCA_027576455.1 Erythroxylum roigii | reverse complement strand
ACTAAATTAAATCCTTTCCGGTTCTTATGAATGCCAAAACTTCTTAAATCTAAACAAAGACACCATCGAAGGTAAGTTCTATGGATTGAATCAGCAAACAACATGGAATAAATAAATCAGATTAATAACAGAGGCTTGATTAAATATGCATAGATATGATCAACTAATATGAATAATAAGGAAATGCATTTCAAAATTTTGTTCAATGGAGATTAAACAAGGGCAATCTAAGATCAAGAAATCACAAATAAGATATCTTATGTCTAAATACAAAAGATGTGAAAAGTTGTTAAAAAATAAGTAATTATGATAAATAATAAAATTATAGTCGTTATATTTCCTCATATGTGTTAATACTTAATAGTAAAAAAAATTGTGACCAATTTAAATATGACAAAAAACAGAGAGCTCTTTAATTCTATTGATTTTTTACTCTCATCTTAACAGAAAATATTTGTAATCAATATAAAAATGGTACACCTGCAAACGGTATAAATAGGAAATATTATATATTTAATCAACAATAAATATAAATAGGAAATATTATATATTTAATCAACAATAAATCATATTATGATTAAACTTGAAAATTGACCTAAAAAAACCCAAAAATTAATGAAATTGAAAATAAAAGCAAGAAACTAAAAATCACAATAAAACCAAACTCTTTAATTTTTTGTTTTAACCCATGGTCAGTTCTTATTTCTAGATCTTGATTTATATTTTTTCATACAAAAACACATTTAGTTATAAATATCGATGTAGCTACATTTTTATTATTTTAATAACTTACAGATAAACTGATTTAATTAATTAATAAAGTAAATAATTGTCAAATATGAAATTTTTTCTTTAGAAAATAATTTACATTAAAGATTAAAAATATTAAAAGTCACAATTCTTAATAAATCATATTGTGATAAAAACAAAACTAACCTTATAAAAATCAAAACTCAATAAACCAAAGTACTTCTATTTAATTTGAAATGAAAACAAGATATCAAAATTTGCAATAAAACTAATTGAGTATTTTGCAAAATTTTTTAAAAATATTTGCAACCAATATAAAAATGGTCAAATTGCCAAAGGTATAATGCAACAGGAAAAAGGTATGGTAACAAATAAACATGATTATGCAAACTACAAAATAAAAGAATATACTCGAACATAAATACAGACTCCTGAAAATGAAATCTAATAGCTTATTATCTTCAATCGAGTCAGCGAATAAATGGTGATGAGCAAAATGACGCAATTAAACATTAAAAGTAGCCAACGAAATCACTCGGTCGACGTCAGAAAAAAGCATCTGCAAGTAATTCAACCTCAACTATACAGTAACCATAAATGAACAATTTGTCCTTAGAAAAGAATTTGTTCTTTAAAATAAGAATTCTTATAACTTTCAGGCTTCTACAGAAAACCATTTGCTTATTAAAATAATTATTTCAACTTTCAGGTTCCTAGATTTATTTGTGATGTATATGTGAAAGAGGCTCAACTCAACGGAGCCCTTATATGTCAAGTTTCTGCTCCCGTAACTTTCAAAAAGACAATGTGAGAGGAAAATCAGCAATCTCAGTTTACCGTACATTATCAATTTGTTGTATTTGCTCCTAATGTTCTTTGGGGACATGCAAGCAACAAAAAAGCAGTGGATATAGTACAAAGCCACCCGCGAATTATAAGACATAGATTTTACCACTAAACTATCGACTCTTCTGGTAGAGTTCTTAATTAGTTATTAACTTTCTGCGGTCAGGAAGTGCAACAGCTTGTAATATTTAATTGTTTGCTGCTATTTCTTTTTTGTGTAAGACCTATGGTAATTTGTAAACAAAGTAACAATCACGTAACTGATCTATTTACATTAATCATCGTCTGATTCTCAGTTCTGATACTTCTTTCATTTCAGATTCTGATTAAACAATATTAAAGAAATTTGTTATAATTTATTCCATGTGAGCAGAAAAAGAAGAATCATGCAGCAATTTTAATTACCGTGCTTTAATTTCATTTCTTCATCTCCGCCATTTAGTAATCGTTGAAAAGAAGGAGAATCGTCGTCGAGGTTTCTAGTTGAGACCCGAATAGTTCAAATATGGCCCGATTAGCTCGAATGCTCGTCCCTAGCCGAGAGCGAGAGACATTTTAGAGAGATCTAGAATGAGAGTGTGATAGTGCAAACTTAATGGTGAAAGACCGAAAAGGAAACACTCAAACTAACAATCAAGGAACGGATCTACTTACACTAATCACAGTCAGATTCTTATTTCTTGTCATTCCTTCCATTTCAGATCCTGATTAAATAATACGATGAACAGATAGATTTAGAATGAGAATATGATACTACAAACTTAAAGGTGAAAGATGGAAAAGGAAACACCCAAACTAACGATCACGGAACGGATCTACTTACACTACTCACAGTCTGATCATCAGTTCTTCACATTCCTTTCAATTCCGATCCTGATTAAATAATACAGTGACCAGATAGAGAGATCTAGAATGAGAGTGTGATACTACAAACTTAAAGGTGAAAGATCGAAACGGAAACACTCAAAAATGCAATCACATAGCAATCTACTTGCACTACTCAGAGTCTAATTCTCGGTTCTTCACCTTCCTCTCATTTCAGATACGGATTAAATAATACAATAGAAAATAGCTGCGATTAATTCGTTCTACGCTTATAAAGAACAATCACGCAGCGATCTGACTAACCGTGCTTAGATCTGATTCCTATTTCTTCATCTTCCTCCATTTAGCAATGGTCAACCAGATAGTGAGTCGTCGACGATGTTTCCAGATGAGAGGATTTTAGAGTGATCTAGAATAAGATACGTCAAAAGGAATGAAGAATCACGAAGCGATTCCACTTACCGTGCTTGACTCTGAATCCATTTCTTCACCTTGCGCCATATGAAGAACAGAGAATTGTTCGTCGATGTTTCCTGAAGCGAAGAGAGAAAGATAGAACGAGACGTAAGGGACGTCAAAATGAAAATCAAAACTTCCCGCCTACGCCTTTATATAGATGAAATCAAACGACTTTCCAGTTCAGAGATTATAAAGATATTTTATTCAGGCGGCATGATTTGCAAAAGGTTCTTTCAAATCAACGGCGCCGTCTGTGGGAATCGAACCCACGACCACATGGTTAAAAGCCATGCGCTCTACCGGCTGAGCTAAGACGGCTTGGCAACAGTTTACGTCATCCATTGTTTATAATTTAATTAAATATTTATTTTGTTTAAAAATAATAATTAAATTAAGTTGAAAGATAAATTTGAATTTTAAAATTTTGCTTAAAGCTTGTTCCAATTTTTTTTTAAATGACGTTATTTTAGTATAATTATTCGAAATTATGTTTTTGATTTGTAAGTTTAAATAATTTTAAATTAAAACGTCAACTACACTCAAACAAAATTGCTTTACAGTAGTTTAAATTGGTCGAATTTGGGCTACATTTGAGGCACTGGATTTGATTGAGCTAAAAGTGGGCTTGATATGGCCCAGAGAAGGACCACTACTTAACGACCCATTTACTATTGAGAGAAATCTAAATTACTTGGTAGGAAGAGAGATCCAACTTAGCACACGAAATCAAATAGATTTTTGTGCATAAAATTATGATGATATTGATTATTTTTTTCGAATAAAAAAGGTAATAGTGAAAAAACAGACAAAGGTAGGAAAAGCAAAGAAAACTAACTCAAGCCAATATGCTTACCCCAATCTGAATTTAAAATGAAGACTAAACAAGAAGGACGATTAGTTCAGTAATGTATATTTGCATGTAATAAGGCTGCCTTGGCTAAAGTATGAGCCGCCTTATTGACAATCTTACGCGTCCATTAAAAGAACAAGGGAAGAAAATGTTGCTTGAATGATAAATAATGAAATGTCAAAATTCCAATATTGATAAAACTGAAATCCTAATGTTAAAAATAAGTATGACATTCTCCAAGATGGGAGTCGAATATTGTGAATAAACTTACGGGTCATTAATCTCCCATAGGCGAGTCTTTGATTTGGTTGAATCAGACAGAAGTAAGCCTTAACTAATAAAATCAAATAAAGGCACAAGTCAGAAAATAAAGAAATTAATATAATATTTATCCCAAAAAAACATTATTATTTTTAACTATTATTATCACTTACTTCTATAATTATTAAATTTATCACTTACTTCTATAATAATATTTAGATATCACTCAATCTCCTTCGTCACATTTTTATTAATTTATTTATCTATTTTAATTTAAATTCTTAAATTTTAAAATTATAAATAAACAGAAAATAATAAAACGTAAGAGAAACTTTTATAATAGCTAAAAATATTACAGGAGATTAATAAAACATTAAAGCATAAAAAATTTAAAATAAAAAATCAATGAAACTTGAACGTAATTATTAAAAAAGATTACAATCTAAAATTCGATAAATAAAGAACTAAGGTAGGTTCGGTGCTGCACAGTCTTGCCAAGATAACTAGTAATCACTCTCCTTCCATCCTCCATACTCTTCCTCGCCATTCACATCAGTCACCTGCACAAAGTGAAAGCTAAAACATTAACATACTATGCTACTACACTTATATTTATGTTCTTTTGCCGAACCGATTCGAGTCAGGTCGGATTCTTTAGAAAACCGGCTCAATTCAGACTCGAGTCGTCAACTATGCTTCTGTTTACTTTCTGATTATTATCACTTGAAGTTATAGGAAGAAAATATCTATACCTCTTTGAGGGTGAAACTGAGACCCACTTGAATCTCCCCACAATAGCATTGATTTGCATCAGTAACACTATACTTTAGTGGGTGAAGTTCTGCTGTTCCATTCACGACTCCTAAAACAAGTAAATCCTTCACATAGATTCTGCATACAGAAAATGTAACAGTGATGAATCCGTGTCTCAATAATTTAACTGACATAGCTACGTAGGGATAGCAAAGCAGTCCGGACCAAATCCGAATAGACTAGGCTTTGTATCAGTTGACTTCATTTTAACCTGATCTGAATAGTTCCAATCTAATCCTACCGTCACTTGTTTTCATAGTTCTATAAGCACCAATATACACTCTTATACCTCATTTCAGTTTTAACATGCATTCGTTCTTCAGATATCAATTGAAGGGGTGCATTATTCATCAAAGAAAACATGCGAAATTGGAGTCTGAATCCTATATCTGACAAGATATCAAAAACTGTTCTACAACTCTTTTAAGCAAATTTTCAGGATGAACTTGATTGAACGAACACTTGGCTATTACTTTAAAATTATCATCAAACAAAGTTACTGAGAGCTGAAGAGATCATGGTCCATGGAGAAATATTTTCAGAATCAGAGAGAGCAAGTTATCTTACACGGCTTCTCCCAGAAAATCATCTGCTGAGAAGGTGTCCTTGTCCATGATTCTCAGACTTAGCTTGTAGTCATTTCCTTTTCCTGGATACTCCAATCTAAGTTTAATTTTCTCATTCCATGATGGATTCCCTCCTTCATCTGCATTAGAAAAAGGCCCAGAAACTTTTATAAGATCTATGATCACTGTGAGAAAAGGTTTAAGATTCTTGATCATTTGCATTATTTATGCAACATTATCCTCTTGATACAAAGTACAGAATATAATTGCCAATTTACCAGAATTCGAAACATCCATGCGTCTAAAGACATCTTTGTAGATTAAGATTTATGTAAAAAATTCTTCAAGCTTGATAGTGTTAAGTCATTTAACATGACAATTCAATATATAATTGACATTTTTGACCTGATTTGATTCAAAATTAATTAATTAAATTTAATTTGATCAAATTTTTAATTGAATTCAAACATTAAAGTTGATATAAATTTTAGACTATTTTTATTAATGATAATAAAATAATATCATTTTAGTATTTATACGAATTTCATTCAACCTATAATCAAGCAAAGTAAATAAGAGGGTGTAAGTTGTTCCACTTTTGTTGTTCCAATATTGTTTCAACTTATCTCATCTACATATTTATATAAGTCCCACATAAATATGTGGATGAGATAATTTAAAACAACGTTGGAACAGCAAAAGTGAAACAGATGATCTGATCCGTATATAAGTAGCTTCTGATCCGACCGGTCCGAACCAATTATCAATCACAAGTTTGGACAAAGTAAATAAACAGCAAACCTGCGGCTACGCTGCTTCTGCGTTCTTCGCTCTTGTACTGTACAACAACATATGGATCCGTAGCACCTGCAATAGTACCAACTTGTCAAAACAATGAACTAAGAAATGTTTTCTATTCACACTACATTTAGAAAAAGGACCAGACACAAACTGGTTATGGGGTGTAGACCATGAACGCCAAACCCGACCAGTAAATCTAGGAGAACCAGAGTTCACTCCACACGATTTTTGTCCCAAGAAACAGGAAACCAAATGCAACACAAACATGCCTCTCATTTAACAGGAAATTTTTTTTACATATTTCTAGACATAAAAGAAAAATAGAAACAACGAAGATCAGAGTGAATGATCAAAAATAATGATTGAAGAGGCGTAATTAAAGATCTAAAATACAGTGACCAGTGCTCCTATCAAATATATAAAAGAAGAAGATTTGTTTTTTCATGTACCTAAGAAATCGTTGCCTGACAAGCCTTTTGCACTCACCAAGAGCACTTCCAATATCCCTATAGCCATCTCTTTCTCACAAACTGTTTCTCCCTCTCGTGCTTGGACTTTGAAATTCAGTGCAATCCCTGAGGAGCTTGGATTCGTTTTATATTCACTCAGAGAAGGAGAATTTCAGAATTGACAACTATTAATACTCAATTAGCGGTCAATTTACTCGCTTTCACTTTATCCTTCTAGAATTCAAATCGTTTGAATATCTACTAATGTTTCTTGAAACAGTCTTCAGATTTGATAATACATTAGTAGTTATCAACGGTCAAGCAGTTATGGTTTGAGTTCATACTCGTGTTCAATTTTGTCTAAATAGTGCCCATCACCATCTATCACTTTGACACATAAAATATTGACCCACCATGCAAAAGCATCATATGAAGCTTCCACGTTAGAGAAGCCTTTCCTTTTCAGCTATTTGTGACAATAATCTTATTAAGTTGATCAAAATGGCTTCTATTTGATACAACTGACTGAAAACTGTCATGAATTCGACAATGATCTACCAGTTACATACTTACAAGTGTTGCTCACGCCGTAGCTAACCTGAGTCGGTCAATAAGTTTGAGCTTTTATTGAAGCATCAATGATTTTAAGGACTAAATGATCAGATAGCTTCAGAAACGTCCTGCAATATCTCACAATATCTAACAATTATAGGTTATACTGTTGATCATATGGCAGAACCTGTCAGGTTTTCTTGTCATTTCTGCATAAGCTGTTTTTTAAGGAATCACAAATACTTCAAGCAGCGTTTTAAGGATCCGGTGTAGATCAAGTTTCAACAAACATATGATAGAACATAGTAACGTGTAAATATTAAAGTCTGCTTAGGAACATTATGAAACTAATGACATGAAGCACTCAGTTTAGAACTTCGGAATTCCAGTCCAGAAACAAAAGCAAACCACGAACTATGAGGTTCGAAAAATTCTTATACATTTCCTTTCATCTACAAAATTCTACGGTGGCAAGCTACCATAGGTTTCCTCCATCTGCAAGATATCCATAGAAAATCATCTTATACTCCTTTTACTGAATTCAGCAGTCAATAGCAGCCAAATGCTTGCCTCACTGCATGGGACACCTAGTCAGCAGATCGAGATCTGGATCCAGAGGGCGACCTCAAAGCCCTACGTGATGATGGTCTCCAACCTCGCACTTCTTCATGGTCATATGCAGATTCTCTGCAATTATTCAACATTTCATTACATTAATGATATAACAAGCAATTTTATGGTTGAATATGAATAATTTGATACAGCATTCTTTTGGACAAATGGTTCCTAGCCATCATCCTCATAAGTTAGAATGTACACCAATATTGCATGATTGATATTAGCTAGTACCAACTGTACAGAAGCGCACACATCAGATTTTCTTCTTTTATCTCTACATAGAAAAGTTTAAATACCAAAAACAGGAAGACATTTGATGATAGATCTGTGTGTGAGAACCCGTAAAGGACTTGACATGACCCACTCAGCAAGAAATGACTAAAAGATAAGACAATAAAATAAGAAATATTTCCACTTACTCGTTATATCCATTGCCAGTATCCTTCAGATTGTCAGCATTATCATAACCTCGAGAATATGGCCTGCCATTGTAGTCATTATCTCTCTCAGATGGGGGACCTCTGGGAGATCTTGGATAATCTGCACACCTTCCAGGCGAAGCAGAGTAGTCTCGGTGTCTTCGGGCAGGAGAGTATGACCTGCAATAATAAATGAAATTCTTTTCCAGCACCCCCTCTGCCAAAAATAGGGTTAAATGACAGGTAAAAGATGATGAACCTTTACCTTGAGCGGTATCTAGATCTAGAACCTGCATAAGGACGAGGTGAGGCAGAGCGGGATAAAGATCGAGAACGAGAATGCCCTGAGGTATATTAAACAAATAGTGATTAGTTTTTTCAAAGTTCACTCAGAATGCAAAACAGATTGAAGGATTAAAAAATAATCACATCCCATCTTATTCACCCAGAAAATGCATTGAATGAACAATAACCAGACTCGTTACAGAAGTAATATGTGCCAAAGGAGAGAAAATTATGTCCATTGGCAATCTTCCTCCACGATGGAACAAACAACCATTTTGAATCATTTCACAACAAACGTACAGGAAAAACTTAACTACAAACAACATATGAGCTAACTATGAAAACACTTTGCAAATAACAAGTGAACTATACCATAATAAGATGATCGTTCTCCATGGCCTGAATGATCCCTGATGATGTACATAATAGAAAATAAATCTCTGGACACATGGAAAAAAAAGGCTTAAAATCATGCGAAATGAATTAGGAAGTATATTATACCTCAACCTGGATCTTTGGCGCATCTCCTCAGGCCTTTTCCTTGACTCTGCTGCTACAACCACAGATATCTCTCTCCCAGCAACAATTTGTCCATTCAAACGACGCTGAGCTTCAAAAGCATCAGATGGATCTACAAACTGAACAAATGCAAACCCTCTAGGTGCACTGCATAGAACATATAGAAAGCATCAACAGAGGCATTAAAGTTTAGCTGATAGGCAAAGACAATCAAAAATTATAAATAACTTCTATTAGTTTATCTGATTTTGCCTTAATCAAATAATATAATAACTTCCATTAGCTTATCTGATTTTGCCTTAATACCCTTACCAAAGGTTAGAATGCTTCCAATAAATTGACATCTTGTTTCTGGAGTCTTACACTTTGCGGTCAGGGAATTTATGTAAAGGAAGCTTAGTGGCTGACCTTTTCCTTTAACAGTCAAGTATCAAAGGCAACTTCAAAATAGGCAAGTGACTTGAAAATTCTTCACACGCTTGTAAATATAAGACGCACTTGAAATGCACATTTCCCAAACTTATAATCTCCTCATGCCTTCAATTGGCCAGGAATCAATCCTCTTCCTCTTCAAACTTCTAGTGATTTGTAATTATAATTTTTCTCCTCAAAAAGGAACAATACTCTCGAGACCAATATGTTAGGGTAAGATAAACAGTAGGGCCCTTCATCAATTGTGGGGCTTGGTCTTGATTTTAACTTCAAACCAACATCCCCCTGGCAAACCAGTACAAAGTTCAATTCACTATGAAAAGGAAAATCAGATAAATGCCTTGGCAAATTAGTTGAGAATGCAATTCACATATCTTTTTTCATCATCGACTTCATATCTCTAACCAAAAAACTAAGATTGAATTTATGAACATCAAAGCATTACAACCAGTAGTCATGTCCACAATCAATAGGAGAGCATTACCCTGTGTAGTAATCCTTAGGAATGTACACATCTCTCACAAGACCAAATCTCTCAAATGGACTACGTAGTTCTTCTGGTCTGCAATGAGGAGCAATCATACCAGTTTACAAAACCATGAATCATACTGATTGCTCTCCAAATCACAAACAAAATTAGCAGTAAAATATAATAAAAACACCAAGCAAAATGAGAAAAACATTACCGACAGTCTAGAGGAATGTTTCGAACCAAGAGGCTTCCATGGTTTTGTTGCTTGCGCCTTCCATAGCCACCACCACCTCCATACCCTCTCTTTAGAGGCGGGCTTCTACCTCTTCCTCCATATCCTCTTCTAGGAGGACTATAATATTGTGGACTGTGCCTCCTCATGATACTTCCCTATCAATAAACAATTAATGAACAAACTATAGTTTTTTTCAGACAAACAAATAAAGACTCCTCAACCCATTACACGTGTTAGTGCATAAACACTTTATCACAGAGAAGAACAAGAATAACTAATCCGTACAAAGGGCCTTCAAATCACGAAAAGTTCAAAGCTTCAGATTCACTATTTGGTTGTTAACGAAATTGCACTAAAATTTGACATCCAAAACACGTAAGAACCACAACTTAGTTCAATCAAACCAAAGATACTCTTCGACCCAGTTAGCAAAATCCAGTAAACAAGAAATCCTAAATAACCAATCGTTCCCCAAAAACAATTATACTCTTCAACCCAGTTAACAAGCAGACCTAAAGTATAAATCTTCCCAGACAGAAATAACACGGCTGATCTAAATTGCCCGATTATAACACACACTTCGAAGCTGAACGAACAAGATAGAACATTAGGGTTTTCAAATATATTCCAAAAACTAAAGAGAAGAACAAAGAAAAAATTACGCACCTCGTACTGCAAGATAAGACAAGAAAGAAAATAGCTTAAACTAAGAGAATAATTGAAGACTTATTTGGATCTTTATAGAACTAGTAGCTCCGAAGTCCGAACTGTAAATTCAACAACGTTAACATAGTCGAGGGCTAGGACTTTTTGTAGAACCTTAAACCCTGATTGAGCATTTTCAGAGAGTGGTCCTACGGGTACGACCTCGTTTTGATCGGTGTCTCGGGCCACAGAATTGGTTCCACTTTCTAAAGGCCCATATTAGCGCTTTTAAAAAGTTTTTGTTTAAAATGTGAAATAAAAGGAAATTAACATATAAAAAATCATATAATTTTTATTATTTTATTAGTTATTAATTAATTTAATCTATTAATGCAAATTTAAATTATTAAATAATCCAGAATTACTTTGTAAAGATTTTATTGTAATTCTCCTTTTCTTATATACAAATAAATAAAAACAATATAGTAAATACGAGATTTGAGTCATTTCCCAACCTAGGAGTGTTGCAGTTAAAAGTTTTTTTAAAAAAATTTACGAGATTATTGCAGTGTTTTTCATCTTCTTCTCCGACGGACAACAGCAATAACGATTGGCAATTTTTTATTGACGGAGCGGTATTCCATCGTGAAGGTAAGCTTGGCTTTAGAGCAGTGTTGGAGAGTGC
>JANZXV010000003.1:30195082-30215161 GCA_027576455.1 Erythroxylum roigii | reverse complement strand
ATTCCTTTTTAAACTTATTAAATCGGAAAATGTCCAAATTCATATAAATAAAATAATTTAATATAGTCTAACGGCTAGTTACTAACGGCTACATAACGGTCAAAAACGGCTAGGTAATAACGGCTATATAACGGTCAAAAACGGCTAGATAATAACGGCTATATAACGGTCAAAAACGGCTAGGTATGTTCTATAAATACCACTCCTACATCATTTACTTCATCCCTACACATTCTTTCTTTCTTACCTCAAAATTTCTTCGAAAACCAAATTTCAAAATGTTGTCCGCTATCGCATGTTTTTGTGTAATTCTTATCATTATGTATCTTTATCTCATTCTTAGTGTTAGTGTAGAGCTACATGAAGCTCGCACTTTTTTTCTCTTCTTAGCATTTCCTATGATCCTTATGTTGCTTATTGGTATAGCATTTGAGAATTAATGTTATATCTATATGAATAAATGTATCTCCAGCCATCTACATGTACTCTTTACACATACGTAGTACTACTGTTCACAAATACGTACGGTACTGTAGACAAATACGTATTACTACTGTTCCCAAATACGTACGGATACTGTAGATACTGTAGCACGACACTGTTCACCGACATTGTTGACCCGGTACTGTTTGCCGACACTGTTCACTGACACTGTTCACCAGTACTGTTGACCGACACTATTCACCGGTACTGTGCAACAAGGTTCACCGGTGCTGATTCCTAACTGTCTATCCGGTTCAAAACAACTCACCAACTCACAACAAAGCAAAAATCCAAAGTTTCAGCTAAATCATCAAAAATCCAACACCTCCCATTTTCGTTATCTCTCTACTGAAAATTTTCCATCATTCTCCTCCATCAACAACCACATCGCATAATAATTTAACACCACCATGAAAAATAGTATAACCGAAACTACAGCATACATATCTTTATACTCCATAAACATAAATCATAAACTACTTACATGTTTTTGCCGAATGCCCAACTGTGAGAGTTTCTCGGTGAACAAAGGAACCGAGAGTATGTCAATGAATTCTAAACGTGGTTTCTTCTTATTAGCTTGTTAGTACGTGTTAATGAGTCATTAACAACCTGTAAGTGATACGAACCGTCCATTTATTATTATTTTATTCATCAAATAGTCTTGTTAAAACCAATTACCCAGTTATGAATTCTTATGACAAACAAATACCCGAAATTTCCAGACAACTTCCAAAAATTCACCAAAAATTTCGTCATAAAATAATGACTTTCAAATAATTGTTCAAAAAATACTAAATACGTCACCAACAATTTCTAAAAATCATTGAAGCATCCAAAAATTACGAAAATTATATTAATATTGTCCAAATCAATCCGAAGTGTCATTAAACCAATGTACCCGGAAAATGCCATGAATGCATGCCAAAATATTGATGCCAATATGCACATAGCAAGTATAAACGTACTAAATGTCCGTAATCATCTATCCCCTAATTTGGGGCGTTACAGAATGTATCATCATCATCATCATCATCATCATTATTATTGTTGTTGTTTTTGTTGTTGTTGTTATTATTATATGTTATATGTTTTTATTAGAGTTATAAACTTAATTTTTGTATAATTAAATATCTAAAATCTAAATTTATATAAGAATATTCAACGAAATGCTAAGATATATAATATTCATACCCTTATAATTTTTGTTAAATTCATGTCCTCATAAGTCATTTTACACATAAACAGCTACTACTAAACAGCTAATGCTATCCACTGGTCAAATCAGCTGATCTAATCAGCAATCAGTTAACAACTGATGGCCATGTTTGGCAATCAGCTAATTCTATCAACTGTTAGCTGATTCTAGCAGTTGTTAGCAAAAGAACAGAAGCAAACTGGACACTTCTAATGGCTAATCCCTCGGAGAACATCAATCTCGTAATCTTAGTTTCAAACCTGAGCTATCGCCAACCGAAAACACGTTGAGAAAAATTGTTTTAGACTCGCAATTGTCGAACATGAATCTGAATCTGGTAAAACCTGTGTTTGACATGTTAGAAGTAAAGACTCATTCAAACTTCTAATCTTTTACTTTGATATTCAATTAAAGTAAAATAAGCTAGTAGATTTTCTAGTTTTAAGTCTTCCCACTTTCTAGCTAAATTAGTTTTGTTTGTTAAGAGTTTGTAGTTTAGTTGGTTTCTTCCATGTTGCATGTACTACCTGTTTAAGTGGTAGAGTTGTCTTTGTTAATAAGATATTGGATTGATTAGTAGAGTCATTCTTTATATATCAACAAAGTGTTCAACTTCTTTATTTTCTCCTACAAATGGGGTATCAAAGTCAGGTTCTTTAAAGAATTGAACACCCTTTTTTAGTTCTCTATGCAAAGCAATGGCGTCAAGTGCCAGCTCAGTCAATGTGTCTCAACCACAGATACCTAGCTTCAAAGGAGACCCGTATGAGTTTTGGAGCATCAAAATGAAGACATTGTTCAAGTCTCAAGATTTGTGGGACTACGTGGAGACTAATGTTATAGAATCTAGTAATGACGATGCTTGCCATAAAGAAAATCAAAAACGCGATACAAAGGCTCTTTTTTTTTCATTCAACAGGCCGTGGATGAATAGATTTTCCCCAGGATAGCTGCATTCTTAACTATGAAACAAGCATGGACAATCCTAAAGACTGAGTACCAAGGATCTACAAAGGTAATCACTGTCAAACTATAATCTCTTCGTATGGATTTTGAAACCTCAAGCATGAAAGGGAATGAATCGGTGCAAGAATATTTGGCAAAAGTTTCCTCTATTATGAGCCAAATGAGTCATGGGAAGGGTCTGTTAAGGGCTTCGTGCACAACCAGGTCGGGTTTTGACTCATGGGTCATGGGAAGGGTTATGGGTTCATGGGAGACCCATAACCCAACAGACCTAGTACTATCCATATACACTCATACCACACTCATCTGTAACATACCACGTGAAGGTCACAATCCTTTTATTCCTTTATGTTTGTACAAAACATTACAGCTGTACATACGGTTACAAGAACTACAACACATAGCCAATAGGATTTTTTCCTTTTTCTAGTACAAGAACCCCTCATTTGTACATACTCAACTTATGATGAAATAAAAAAGGAAATTTCTTCATCAACAAATTTTACCTTTTCATGGTATCAGAGAACTGGGTCTGATCCACCTTACCCCACCTACCAGAAATGTCGAACATAGCCGACAGTGAAACCAGTAACCCTGACCCTACACAAAACCCAGACCTAGAGAAGTATTTTATGACCAACACCGAAAATCCTGGGGTTGTCCTAGTTATTACCCTCTTTAGTGGCAACAACTATCTAACATGGAGCAAGTCAATGATGATAGCCCTATGTGCCAAAGACAAACTCTCCTTTATAGATGGAACATGCGTACAGCCAACAGAAGACAGAACCTTACTTACCAGATGGAGGAGGGGAGATTCTATGGTCAAGTCCTGGATTCTCAACTCCATGAACAAGGAACTGGGAGATGCCTTCTTATCATTCTCCACAGCTAAGGAAATTTGGGATGAGCTGAAAGAGAGATTTGGAGCTAATGGACCACTGCTGTACCAAATAGAGAGGAAAATCAGTCACTTTAAGCAAGGTAATCTCACAATTTCAGCATATTACACAAAGTTAAACAAACTTTGGGATGATCTAGCTAGCCTAAGCCCGAATACTACTTGAACTTGTGATGCTGCTAAAGCAATTACTACCAATGAGAACACACACAGATTAGTGCAATTTTTGATGGGCCTAAATGAAGAATATGAACATGTCGTAAACCAAGTTATGCTAATGGAGCCTCTACCTATGATAAATAGGATTTTTTCCATGATGCAAACAGTGGAAAGACAAAAGACAGTAAGTGCAAGTAATGACAATAACATGAATGTAGCTATGATGGCAAGTCAAACCAACTTCAATACCAAGAAAGGGGGCAGAAATAACAACAGCAGTGACAAGAGAGTATTCACAAGAAAAGAAGACAAGTATTGTGAAAAATGTGGCAAGACGGGGCATACCATAGAAACTTGCTTCAAAATCCAAGGTGTGCCTGGGTGGTACAAGGAACTGACTAGTCAGAAAGGCAAAGCCAACTTAGCCATGATCGGTGACTCCCCTGCAGACATACAACATGAACCCAGTGAGTGTACCGAGAGGAGTGATCAAATTACTTAAGGCCTAGCCACCTTCATACAACAAGAAATATCCAAAGCAATCAAAGCGAAGGCCATAAGAGAGGTAAAGTTGGGAGGTCTTGCAAATTTCGCAGGTAATGGCTTCATTAATGTACATGGTACAGAAAACACATGCACATGGTTGATTGACTCAGGTGCATCATCACACATGATTACGAACCTAAATTTCTATCATAAGTATGAAGTAAACAACATGTATGATTCCGTTACCCTCCTAGATGGCACAAAACAGCAAGTGAGACACATATGCCAAACCACCATTGGTGACAAAATTGCACTTGATGAGATTTTACACATACCAAATTTTTTCAAGAACTTACTCTCGGTCAATAAACTCACAACACAAAATTATGTTGCTACAATATTCGTATCTAATAATCTGTTTTTGCAAGACCTTCAGACTAACAGTGTTATAGTAGCTATCAAGGCTAGGAGTGGACTGTATGAGCTAAACACAAACAGCCTATTACCCCCAGGGATCCTGATAGGTCCTCTTGTAGACTTCTACAAAACTGAAAATGTTGCCCTTAGTGTTTCTATTTCCTTTTATGTTTAGCATAACAGATTAGGACATGTTTTTAAGGAGAAAATGCGACATATCAATAAAATCAAGTCTTCCAATCATAACTTGTTTGACTGTCAAGTCTGTCCTATGGCAAAACAACACAGAAAACACTTCCCTAAACACAAAATACAAACTGTAAGACCCTTTGAAATCTTACACATGGACCTATGAGGACCTTACAGAATACCTACTTCAGACGGATCACAAATTTTCCTAACCATTGTAGATGATTTTCCTAGAGTTGCATGGACCTTTTTGTTCAGACACAAAGATAAAACCCAGCCTACCATAACTCAATTTATCAAAACCATCAAGAAGTAATATGACACAAAGGTCCTAAGGATACAAACTGACAATGGGAAAAAATTCATAAATCATGAATGCAGAAGGTATTTTGTAGAGATGGGAATAATACACCAGAAAAGTTTCCCATACACACCACAACAAAATGATGTAGCGGAGATAAAGCACAACACCTACTTCAAATAACAAGGGCCTTGCTATTTACGACAAACTTACCTAAACACTAATGGGGAGAAGCCCTTCTCACCGCTACTTATCTTCTAAATAGGATCCAAACTAAAGCCCTATAGTGAAAAACACCACATGAAAAACTGCATAAAAGAGAACCAACCTATGATCATTTGAAAATCATCGGGTGCTTATGCTTTGCACTAGATAAGACACCTAATAGTTCTAAGCTAGACCCTAGAGCTTCGAAATGTTTCTTCCGTGGATATATGCCAGACTACAAAGCTTACAAAGTCATAGATTTCGACACAAAACATGTTTTTAGCTCAAGAGATGTAACCTTCCATGAAAGCACCTTTCCCTTTGCCAATACACAAACCAAATCTGAACAAAGACCACCACCACTGTTCCCTTACAACACAACAGATAATGATGCAGAACCATCAAGTGACATGCTAGGGACACCAAGCATACAACATACAGAAGACACAACACCAAGCATACAACACACAGAAGACACACTAGAAATCAGAGAAACATCACCACAACCTAATAACATTACTGATTAAGACACAGACCTAGACAATTATATAAGAAAAAGCCAAAGAAACCACACCACACCAAAATACCTCAATGACTATGTCCACCAAGCCTCTGCTCATCACTCTACCTCTGTCCTTGATACTTCTAATATCACTTTGAAAGTCTTTGGTCCTGCAGGAATAGAAGAAAGCAAGGAATCAAATCCCCAGATTACGTATACACAAACCTACATAGAGTTCATAGGTAATGTAAACACTACCTTTATCTTATGAGACAACAAGCAAATCAAAGGAATGAATGGATTCCATGAACTTACAACTAATAGCCCTAGAAGAAAATCGGACCTGGGTTTTGATAGAGCTGCCCAAAGGGAAGCAAGCAATACCATCAAAATGGGTATACAAAGTGAAATACATCCCAGATGGTACAGTTGACAAACTAAAATCAAGACTGGTAGCTAAGGGCTTCAACCAAAGGGAGGCCGTAGAGTATTCAGAAGTGTTTTCTCCTGTAGCCAAGATTGTGATAATCAGAACTTTCCTGTTTGTAGCTACAATCAGGAAATGGCCTATCCTAAAATGTGACATAAACGATGCCTACCTACATGGTCACCTAGAAGAGGAATTCTACATCCTACCCCCATAAGGTTACAAGAAGGCCAAGACAGGGGAGGTTTGTAGATTACTGAAGTCCATTTACGGACTTAAATAGGCAGGTAGACAGTGGCATAAGGAGCTAACCGCAAAACTGAAGGGTTTAGGTTTCGACAGGGCAGAAGCAGATCATTGCCTATAAACTAAAGGCCAAGGCAACGGATTCATTGCCATTATCATCTACGTAGATGATATTCTCATCACCGGAGCAAATAAGGAACTCTTAAATAACATCAAACATGCCTTACACAGAGAATTCCCAATCAAAGATCTGGGGTATGCCTAGTTCTTCCTAGGGGTTGAGATAGCAAGATCAGGGGAAGGAACAGTACTCAGTCAAAGCAAATATATGAGGGACATCCTACAAGAAACCAACCTACTCGACTGTAAATCAAGTGCAATTTGGTGCAGCCACGAGGGTTCTTCGATACTTAGCTAGAATGAAGGATTTTGGTATATGGTTTCGAAAATTTAAAATTTTTAGTCTTAGAGGATTCGCGGATTGGGTTGGTTCTATAGAAGATAGGAGGAACACTTCAGGAAGTTGTTTCATCCGTGGAACTGTTGTTGTTTCATAGAGCTCAAAAAACAAGCTATTGTGGCTTTATCTTATATTGAGGCTGAATACATGGCAGCTATAGCAGCGGCATGTCGGGCAATATGGCTAAGAAAAATATTGGGTGACTTCGGACAAGAACAATTCGAACCAGTAGATATCTTTTGAGACAATAAGTTTGTTGTGATGCTTACAAGTATTTCACAACCAAACCAATCATATTGAAATTAAACACCATTTCATACAGGAGCTGCTATAAAAGGAGAAGTGAGGTTGAAAAATTATAGAACAAAAGAACATGTTGCAAACTTAATGATGAAAAGCTTGGTGCAAAATAAACATGAAGATTTTTTTGTTCAACTGGGAGTCTCCTAGTTTGAATGAAGGGGGAGTGCTAGAAGTAAAGACTCGTTCAAACTTCTGATCCTTTACTTTGATATTCAGTTAACGTAAAATAAGCTAGTAGATTTTCTAGTCATAAGTCTTCCCACTTTCTAGCTAAATTAGTTATGTTTGTAAAGAGTTTGTAGTTTTGTTAGTTTCTTCCATGATATGTGTACTGCCTATTTAAGTGGCAGAGTTGACTTTGTTAAAAAGATATTTGATTGCTCAGCAGAATCATTCTTTACATATCAACAAAGTGTTCAAGTTCTTTATTTTCTTCTATATGATAGGTACAAATTTCAACAGTTAGTTTATGCAATGTCTTGGCATAATCCAAGTACTTAAGTTAACCCAAGAGATGTATGGCATATCGTCTCAGGTCTTTGTGTGAGTAATCATGGAAATTCCAAGATTTGAATAATTGGGGTTCCGACCAACTTCTCTTCGTATACATGAAACAATCACTCACTCCCATTCATTGGTTCCAAAGGACGAGGTGAAAATTGTTGTTGTTCATTGCGAAGACGATTACTTTTTTTTGAAAAATTTGTGAAGATGATTACTTGCTACAATTTAATTAGTTTAGGATTTGGCTAACTAATTTAATTTGACTAGTTTAATTTGAAGTTAATAAATCAAATTCAATTAAATTATTTGTTATAACGTAGTATTAACAATAATCATCTTATGTTTGTCACTTTTAAGATAATGAGACTTTCTTAAAAGCATTTAAATATTTAACTATTAAGTTCAAATTTTTATAAAATTCTTTTAAATGCTAAATAATTACTTGGATAAATTTTTTATAAAATTCAAAATACGAAGTTTGTGAATTATCTATATAATAGCAACATCCAGTAAGAATTTCATTGAGGCACAAAATTTGGGAAGGTCTAATAGTATGCTACTTTACCTTTAATTAGTAGAGAGCTTATTTTCAATTGTGAATTATTTGTCTTTTCTAAAATTATATTTATCTTTTAAAAATAATTCTCTTATTAAATAGTTAGCAAGCAAAAACAATTATTTAAATGGGGTGGTAAGTTGGCGGAGTAGGGGGCATGGGGCTAAAAGATCTTGTGTTCAAATCTCTCTACCTACGCTTTCTCGATTGAGCCTATTGTGTGGAGTACCCAGTTAGCGTGATTTGTAGACTATTGCATCAATCTGAAGGTTTACCCAGTGCGCATCCAAAAGATAACAACCGTGGGTTCCTCTGTTTCCAAAAAAGGAAAAAATTTAATCGAATTAAAATATAATGTTAAATTAAGAATAAAAGAAAACTTATACATTAATTAATTTTAATAATCAAATGTTTGAAAGACTTGAAATTGGTTAAATATATAATCACTTAATTTTAAATAATTATATTATGTTTATTTATTAAAAATACTTGATCTACAAACACAAAATTTACTGAGCGCACCCTCCAAATATAATATATATGAATTGGGTACTCTATTATTAATAACTTTAATTATTGCCTTTTAACTTCGTTTGGATGAATGGATAACGACGTGTCGTATTATCTTGTGAAAAAAATAAAAAACTTTCACATTTGGCGCCAACATAACAGGATCAGTCGGTCTAAGCGGATGCTTGTCGACTTGGTCAAGAATTCCAATCCTCCGGCGACAAAGTAGCCGCGTAAGACGTCGGCGATCCAGAATCTTCGACACTTCAATGGAACATTCTAGAACTGACCTTCGCACACACCCCAAAATCTATATATGTTCTCTCAAATCCTCCAAGTACCTTATCCCAACATTAAACGAAACCGAAACCTTAACAATACCCTCTTGCATTCCACAGTTGTCGGAGAATGGCAGGAAAAGTCGAAGGACCCGCGATCGGTATCGATCTAGGGACAACGTACTCTTGCGTAGGTGTCTGGCAACATGACAGAGTCGAGATTATCGCTAACGATCAAGGTAATAGGACGACACCGTCTTATGTTGGATTCACCGACTCCGAACGTCTGATCGGCGACGCTGCCAAGAACCAGGTCGCCATGAACCCCATCAACACTGTCTTCGGTTAGTACCACTCTCTCATTCTTATAAAGGTCTTAAAGATTACGAATACGATAACTGTGGACGATGCGAGACAATTACAAAAATATGATCGTAATTGCGGCATATGTAACAGTTCAGACCGCAATCGTAATATTGTAACCGCAATTGGGATTGTGTTATAATAGTAAGTGGAAGTTGTTTGTAATGATTGTGTTGGTGGGTTTTGACAGATGCAAAGCGATTGATTGGGAGGAGATTCAGTGATACTTCTGTGCAGAGTGATATAAAGCTCTGGCCCTTCAAGGTGATTACAGGTCCCGGTGATAAGCCTATGATTGTGGTATCTTACAAAGGAGAGGACAAACAGTTTGCTGCTGAAGAGATCTCTTCGATGGTGCTTACGAAGATGCGCGAGATTGCGGAGGCATTTCTGGGAACGACAGTGAAGAATGCAGTTGTTACTGTCCCTGCTTACTTCAATGACTCGCAGCGTCAGGCTACTAAGGATGCTGGAACCATAGCTGGGCTCAACGTTATGCGCATCATCAATGAGCCAACAGCTGCGGCTATCGCTTATGGGCTTGACAAGAAGGCGACGAGTGTTGGTGAGAAGAATGTGTTGATTTTTGATCTTGGTGGTGGGACCTTTGATGTGTCGTTACTTACCATTGAAGAGGGTATCTTTGAGGTGAAGGCGACTGCCGGAGACACTCATCTTGGTGGCGAGGACTTTGATAATAGAATGGTGAACCATTTTGTTCAAGAGTTCAAGCGGAAGAATAAGAAAGACATCACCGGCAATCCCAGAGCTCTTAGGAGGTTGAGGACATCTTGTGAGAGAGCTAAGAGGACCCTTTCATCAACTGCTCAGACCACCATTGAGATCGATTCTCTGTTCGAGGGAATTGACTATTATTCGACAATTACTCGTGCTAGATTTGAGGAGCTCAACATGGATCTTTTCAGGAAGTGTATGGAGCCTGTCGAGAAGTGTCTGAGAGATGCTAAGATGGACAAGAGCTCAGTTCATGATGTTGTTCTTGTTGGTGGTTCCACTAGAATCCCCAAAGTACAGCAACTTCTTCAAGACTTCTTCAATGGCAAGGAGCTTTGCAAGAGCATTAACCCAGATGAGGCTGTTGCCTACGGTGCCGCTGTTCAAGCTGCAATCTTGAGTGGCGAAGGTAATGAGAAAGTGCAGGATTTGTTGCTTTTGGATGTTACTCCACTGTCGCTTGGATTAGAAACTGCCGGTGGTGTCATGACCGTTTTGATCCCGAGGAACACAACCATTCCTACCAAGAAGGAGCAAGTTTTCTCCACCTACTCAGACAATCAACCTGGTGTTTTGATACAGGTTTATGAGGGTGAGAGAACAAGAACAAGGGACAATAATTTACTTGGAAAATTTGAACTCTCTGGTATTCCTCCAGCACCTAGGGGTGTGCCTCAGATCACCGTGTGCTTTGATATCGATGCAAATGGCATCTTGAATGTGTCAGCTGAGGACAAGACGACCGGCCAGAAAAGCAAGATCACAATCACCAATGATAAAGGTAGGCTGTCCAAAGAAGAGATTGAGAAGATGGTGCAGGAGGCGGAGAAGTACAAGTCTGAAGATGAAGAGCACAAGAAGAAGGTGGAGGCAAAGAATGCTTTAGAGAACTATGCCTACAACATGAGAAACACAATCAAAGATGAGAAGATTGGTTCAAAACTTCCTGCGGCTGAGAAGAAAACGATTGAAGACGCAATCGATCAAGCCATTCAGTGGCTGGACAGCAATCAGCTTGCAGAAGTAGACGAATTCGAGGATAAAATGAAGGAACTGGAGGGCATATGCAACCCCATTATTGCCAAGATGTATCAAGGTGGGGGTGCTGATGCTGGCAGTGGCGGCCCTGACGGTGCTCCTCCAGCTGGTGGCAGTGCCTCAGGTCCTAAAATCGAGGAAGTTGATTAAAAGCCAAGGCGGTCTCTTGTGTGAAAGAAACTTAAAGCTGGTTGCTGCATGATCTGGTGAAAATTTTGTAGTTCATTAGCTATTTTCGACTTTATGATATATGTTTCATTTTCCTCTCTGGTTAGCCTCTAGTCACGGACAACATTTGCCATGGAAAGGCTGAAAATTTTTGCCCAAATGTTCCTTCATGATCCAATTTCATCCGTACGTCTCATTTATGTTTTATTCCCATTGCCTGTTGCTATATTTTATGGCTCAGTTCATATAACCTGACAAATGTGTCATGAACTTGTGTTTCCATCAGCTTTAAACAGTAAGCATGCACCAACACAAATAGAATACCAAATACCATTTTAGGCATTTACAGAAAACTTTAGCCCAGTTTGGCAAAAACTTTACATTGGTGATGTTTGGCTAATTATGATGTTCCAGAGCAGGTCGATCAAATGTATTTGCTCAAATCAAACCACTAGAACTTGAAACTTTGGTAACAACCTCTTCTTCCATCTCCACGAGACGACCGCAGAATGTTTCGACATCTTGTGCTTCCTCCTTGAAGGCAAACCTGTACTCTTTCCACTGGAATTCACCAACCCCATCCTTCACTGTTTGTCTTGGAACCTTTCCAAGCACATCAAATCCCTTACGGTCCACAGCTAGCAAGTATGCATCCTGCAGGACATTGCACAACAAAGAAGAAAAGTTTGGAGATATCACAACAGTAGTAGCAGATGGTTTCAGATGCGTACTTAACACAATTGATTAGCATTTAAGATTTTTTGGACTCTAAGAAGCAGTGAAATATCTGGGATTAAAACTAAACCCTGCAAGCTATGAATTTTGACCCCATCAGTCCAATGATACATCAGAGCATGGTGATAATAACCTCGAGTTTGATGAGCTCAAGAAAGAAGTTTATCTTATATGATTAAAACCAACAGGACACACATAACTACATCCAGTGAGAAACACTGATCTGTATGACTTAAAAGTTAAAAGCATAATTTAGTATCTTAATGGCATGCAATACAAAAGCTGATAATGCTCATCCATTGAAATGTATATTACAGAAATCCTTACCCTTGCATTCACATTCAAATACACCAAACAAAACAGCACGAGGGCTCGACGCCTTGCTTCGCTTCGATTGATGCCATCAATTAGCTTGGCAGAAAATGAAGCTGCACCCAACAAGAAGTTAAAGATCTTGTTTAATCATTACATACATGTCGATTTACTTAAGTAACAGATTCTATCTTGGCACAAGTGACGGAAACAGAGGGTCTCACCCAATGGATCTGCTTTTGACGTTGAAAAATCTTCCATATCCACTTCATGAGTATCTCCATGACCATCAATAAGCATGCATGAACTGTAAAATAAATTGGAATCGTCAGCCTGTTCGCTTGGTTTTCCATTCAATATTATCCTTATTTTCATACGTAAGCACAGTATATTAATCAAAGTTGAATTAGTTATGCACTGATTGATGACAAGCGGAGACATCCTGGTCTCAATTCCAGTCTCAGATATCACACAAAACTTTACCAGTTGCATTAGCAGCAACATATTAAATTATGCAAGCTTCTTGCTACGTTAAGGAAATAGTAAAGCAACAGAGAGATCTACCTTGGGGTAAGCCTATAAATATTGAATCTTTGACCCCCATCAAGTAGTTGTTTAAGGTTTGCACTTCGTGATGTTGCAAGATCAGAAGAAGATAGGACTCCAGAAACCGTGTAAGAGGATTCATTAATCATTCTTTCTTCAGACAGGATAATCTCTTTGACATTATTTGCAATCAGCTGAACCTATAAGAGAACAACAAATAATGTGAACTGTTTTTCTAGATTCCTTTTGCAAGACACAAGAATTATAATCCAGGAAGCTAGATTAGCTGATTGTAATTAAATTGTGGTGTGTAATCGGCTAAATCATGATAAGAGATGATAAATAAGAGTTGTAAAATGAAGATTCACTATTATATTACAGTTTCATGGTTAGGTCTATGTAAAGCAGTCTACAGCGAACAAGTCAGGCTAAAAGTACACTATGAAAATTATTGACCAATTAAAGTATCAAAGCATGCAGTGGAAACTCCTAGGCTAACACAAAACTTTATGATAATGGTTAGATGGCCAAACCTTATCATCTTTAAGAGGCACAACATCCCCCATTAGTGCAACCCTAGCTGGTAACTGCAGTGTAACAATAGCCATATCAGATCTTTAAGTTGTATATCCAATACTCCCACAAAACCATTACTTCCTAAATCATACCTAGTAATATGAAACAATCTTAATAGTTATACAAGCAAGCACTTTCAGGATACATTGTGGAGGGTCAGAAGAGCAAAGAAATGGTAGGTAACCAGAGGAGTGCTGTTCAAATTCAACCGAACCTTTTTTGTTGATTTCAGTAATTTTGCCAGAGGTCCCGGGAAAGGAGTGGCAACAGCAAAAGAACCACGTTCATCAATTATCATGTTCTACAAGAAAAAGGGAAAATTCAGAAAAGGTTTAGGCATCATCATCAGATTATTCCAACACCAATTGTTCTCAAGCCAGTCTTCAATGTTCAGAGACCAACAAGGCGATTGACATCTAATACATTGACAGGAACTGACATGCATAAACACAAGGTAGAAGTTAATAATTCAATAAAGTATCCAATAGCTGTACCATATTATGCATATCATTTTCAGGCACCCAGATATAGGGTCTTCCCTTCTTGAGCATGTACTTAACTTTTGAAGTGTATATCTCCTTCTTGCTAAGAAAAACAAACAACAAAAACTCAGAATGCAGCTTACCCAGTTAGCAGAAATGCATATTCAGAAAGTGGGAAAAAACAAAAACATTTCAACGTATAATAAACTCTAAACTTATAAACACCCACCATGAAATAATCTGCAGATAATCATGTGAAGCTTTGAGCTTTATGATTAGTAAACAGACAAAAAAAAAACAAACCTTCCCTTGGCATCAGCTTTAATGGTATTAAGTTGAGCTTGCCAATTTGAGGCCAGTATATTCTACAATAAGAAGCTAATGTTAAGCAGATAAAAGTTGACACTGACTATGGTAATCAGAAACAAAAGACAAAGACCTTGCACTTCTCAGAAAGCGTCAAGATTGTGGCTTTTTTCCCTTTCATGACTTTGGAAGTCCTGCGACAATTGCAAGCCAACTGTTCGACGAAATTACTCTTTCAAAATCAGGTGCTTGTTTCGCGCTGAAAAAGGATTTCAACGCTGGGTTTTCGCACAACATGCGAGTTCATGAGTTTTCCCTTTAGGCCTTAAAACCCAGCGCCAGATGGGCTTACGAGAAACCCCATAGTTTCGTTTAGGGAACCAAGATTAGTACAAAGCCATGTCTGCATCTAGACAAAAACTATTTGTGCGATGGGTCTGGACTTGCATCTTCTATGACAAGACATGGATGTTGTTAAGCCCACCAGTCCTGCTGTTTGTGTACTGCCCAATCTTTAATCAACTTAACGACTGGGACAGTTCATGTGATGGTTCTCTATCACTTTACAAAAGCGGATGGGAAGGCTAAGAGGTACAGAGAGGCTTTGAAGGTTTGTGGGGCATAAGCTTTTCTTTTCGGTGGATATGATGGCTCCCTGAATTTGCAATTTGAGTCTGACCGATTGAGCAAATTAAACTTGAGTTAATCAAAATTTGAGTTTGAGAAAGAACACATTTTTAAAAAATTAAATTAATTCTAATCTTAATTTGTTGCCAAATGTAATAAGAAAATTATTTGTTTCTTTTCTTATCGGTAAATATATAAATATTATTATTAAAGTATAATATAAGTAATAACTTTATTTTTTGAATATGTATTAAATTGTTAAATATAGGTAATATTTTATGAATAGCTTATTTAAAAAGTTTGATAATTCAAAAAAGTAAAAAGTAACTTATGAATTTAACGTAAATAATGCTCACAAAATTTAACATTTTTTTTATTTTAATTAACCGTCCTTTTCAAAATTGATATGAGTTATATCCCCTTTCTTATCACCCCTCAATTCTTCAGACATAGGGTGGCTTTTTTCTTTTTTTAGTATTACTCTGTGCCCTCTTCTTCTCATTCGTCCGTTAATGGATGAATGAGATGGAATGGACACAGGGTGACACTACGAAAGGGAAAGACCGATTTCATCCTAATTCTTCAACCTTTTAAAAGTTTCTAAAAGATAATTTCTCTTAAAATGTTGAAAAATTTATGACATGAATAATCCTTACCCCGACGGTCTCCCTTTCTTAAGGCCCTCGAACGACTTTCTAAAGAGCATATGAAAGCCAGGCTCGGCTGATCTTCTTCCGCCTTCTCCTTTTAAGTATAGTTCTGTTCTTTCTCAAGAACTCACTCCAGCCATTTTACAACTGAACATTCTCCGTGCCTTTAACTTTTTAGCTACCTATCTGTCTCCACCTGGAACTGGGGAAAGTATTGCATCCAATTAGTTGTATGACAATATTGATTTGGTTGGTGGAATACTATTTAATTATTTTGGGATTGAATTTTTAAAATCATCCCAGTTGAATTTTCGCTAAAACACATTCCAAAAGCCTAGAAAGGATCATAATATGCTCAACCTTCCTTTTATGTTCTTACAAAAAAGTTATTTCTGAACATGTGACTTTTTGGTTACGGTGAAGCAACTTTAACAATTACTCTAATAACTAAGATCATTATCACATGAGCAAATAGATCTTTTAATGCAAATTTTCCAGTACCACAAATTAAAATTTTGGATTCATCTGCTTTTGCTCATACAACTTAAACTCAGATTTAAATAAAGTTGAGATCATATCTACTCATGCATTAAATACTTAAAAAAGGGTTGTGAAAAGGCATGCTTGTAATGATTCTCTACAACCTGGAAAACCCTTTTGGGTCTAATCCCACACCAGACATTTTCACTGTCAATTTGCATGCAACTTTGTTGGTTATGGAAAAAGCACAAGAACCATCTCACTATCTCCCAAGTTACTTCTCTGTACCTCTCTCCTTTTTCTCCATTTTTATCACTTTCTTGGAATGAAAGTTGCTTCCTTGTGTTGCTTGGCTACATAGAAAAACTCCAATTTACCCATCCAGTCCTTGCTTTGTCAAATTCTGATCAGAAGGGGTCAAATGTTGCTCGGTGGGGCATATACACAAGCATCATGCACGCAACAAAAGAATACAAAATCAGGACATGGCAATAATGTTTGTTCATGTGGGGGCTGTCACAGGCATGCAGGAGGAAAGGAACAAGCACTGAGAAAAAGGTGTGTTCATTGTCAGAAACCTTTTTATACAGACAAAAAAAACATCGGTACTAACCATCAATCACACCAGGAATGGTTACAGGTTTATGTCAGCTCGGGATATGGAGATTGAATTAAAAAAAACAAATAAAACCCCACTTGCTCCTGTCCAACCTTTCCACATTATACTGCTCAGAATGTTGTCTGCCTGAAAATTTTCTTGGGAAAGATTAACCCTCCAAGCTCATACTCAAGAACATCCCAGAAAGATACAAGGACTACTAGGAACACTACCTAAAAATTGTGGTGACACTAAGAAATCAGGAAACAAAAAATGAAGAACATGAATGAGGAAAAGTAAGAATCTTTTTTTGTCACTTGGGGTTGATCATGTAGAGCTCTTCTATTGAAAGATCATACTGTTCTTGCTTCTTCAGAGTTTGGTTGTTGAAAGTGAAGTAACTAAGAGTGAAGTACCTGAGTTGTTTTGGATAGTTTGATTAGATACTAAGCTCACTCTCTTTATACTTATCTACAGTGATGGTGATAAAAGGCCCATCTTCCTCCTCCTGTGAACTAGAATCCTTCTTCTTATAGTCTGGGACATAACCATCCTTCGCTTGGACCTCTTTATCAACTTCTTCCAACAATTTTCTCCTGTACAGCTTTTCCTCTGCAGCCTGCAAGAACTTGAATGTTGAAGGTGGGGAAGTCCTGAGCTTGTGATGATCAGTCACTATAGAAGCTTCAAAGCTATGGAAGTCCTGCTGGATATAGCTATTACAACTCATAGGAGTAAGAGGAGGAGTTAAGAATGGTGGTGAAGCAAGAGGAGTTAGATATGGTGTCTCTACCGTGACAAGTAAATCAATCAAGCTCCTAGACCCTTTACCACTCTTATTATCGCCTTTGGATTTGGCATCTTCAGACTCTAAATCCTCTTTTGTTTCTTCAATAATTGTGAAGAGAAACCTTGGAGGACCTGACAGACTCTGCAACCTCATGAGTTCTGTCTCCATCTGATCGTCAGTACCAAAAGGCTTGAGCAGTAAATCTTTGCTAGTGCTCACATGGGGTTGAGATTCTTGTTCTGGATTTACAAGTGTATCAGTAATTCTCACTGAAGAACATAACTCTCGAGAGTGCATTGAAGAAGATGGCTTTGTTAAACAGAACATGTAAAACAACTCTGTTGCTGGACTGCTATGATCTTCTACAATTTCTCTGTTGGTAAGCCTTCTCTTCCACCATAGCAGATAGTAGAGCTCTGCAACCAGAGCTAGTAGAAGGCAACCAAAAACTATACTCAAACCAAGTCCTACACTACTCAAAGATTTCATCTTTTGTTCCTAAGATCATGCAAAAGACCACCGACTAAGTTACAACAAAATGGGACGCCAAGCGATTTCCCAGTGTTGAACAGAATAGAATCCAAGAAGAAAAAAGAGAAAGTTTCAGAGCTGATGATAGGTCTCAATCTTCACGTAACACAAAAACCTGCTCAAGACTCCAGATTCAAGAACTTTTGACAGAAACTGAAAGAGAAACATCCAAGTCACTCACCTTCTTTAACAAATGCTTTAACAAGAGCATGCCCACTTTATCTGGCCAAAGTATGAACCCTCCTGCTAAACGCCTAAACCTAACCATTAAAGAAATAAAGAAGAAAAAGCTCTCTTTCCCTGAAAATCACATCCTCAAATGATGGGATATGATTTTGAATCAATTTTTATACAATAAACCCACATGAAGTGAACTTCACACTCGTACATAATTACTCTTTAAAACCCCAAACTCCTTGTAAAACCTCAAGTTCTTACATTAGTAAGAACATGTCACTTCAGTATCCTGTCTTGTACTGTAAAATTGCTACAGAAACATAACACGAGGCAAAAAAGTCGGCACCATCACTACCTATTTATGGTTTGACAGGTCACACTCTTTAAGAGATAGTCACATGGGATCACAATTAAAGGGCGTTGATGTCTCATTGATAATTGATGGTATTCTGGTTGTTTTTTTCTCCAATTTTCCTCTTTTGCTTAACTGAAGTACTGCAAAATCCCATATGTGAGTATGTGACACTGAATAAGGAATTTGTTTACGTTAGGGGTCAGTGTTATTCGGGCCGATCCGATTATTCAGTCCGGTTCGACTTAATTCAGATAATAAAATGCTAAATTTCGGGTAATTCGGATCGGGTCGGGTATTACCTGAATTATTTTCGAGCCAGGACGAGTAACTCCGAAAAAAATTCGGGTCGATCCGATTACTCGAATTAGGTTTAAAAAATATGATGAAAATATATTTTGTTATTTTTCTGGTAGAATTAACAGATTAATTATGCTAGTTAATTGAATTATTTGGTTATATTATTAGTGAATTCAACTATTTGTTGAGATATGAGAATGTAATTCAAGTATTTAGTTATTTTGTGTCATTTTTGAAAGAGAACCAAACAAAATTTCGGGTAATTCGGGCTTTACCCGAACAAAATTTCTGGTAATTCGGGCCGGGTAGGATGGAAATTTTTTTGGGTAATTCGGGCCGGGCCCGAACAGTAAAAATTGGGCCCGAATTACCTGAATGCTCACCCCTACCAATAATTGGTTTCAGTTCCCTACTACTGTCACCCATTTACCCTTCTTGAAATTCGATCATCAGCCTATTCTTATTACTCTGCATGTGAGCCCTCCTTCTCCTCCGACGGTCAAGCCCTTTCGTTTTCAGTCTGCCTGGCTTACACATGATGACTTTCATCCATTTGTTGCTACAAATTGCCTGTCACCAGTCAGGATTTCAATGCGAATCTTAGCAGTTTCGCAGATCACTTGCATAATTGGAATGCTACCATGTTTGGCAATATATTCCACCGAAAGAACCGTCTTTTGGCCAGACTTGAAGGCATTCAAAAGAGTATTGAGTACACTGGCTCGACGTCACTCAGAGACCTGGAGGAACACCTCAGATCTGAACTGGAATAGGTCCTGTGCCAAGAAGAACTTTACTAGCTTCAGCTGTCCAGATGCCAATGGGCTCTTCAAGGCGACCGCAACACTAAGTTCTTTCATGCCATTGCTCGGGCTTGGCACCGACAAGCGCAGCTTACTTCCCTGAAAGATGAAACGGGCGTAGTGGCCTCAGATCCTGACAGCATCCGTAGCGTCGCTTAGCGTTATTTCAATAATTTATATCACGCCAACACTCAGCGCTAGCTGCCTCGTCTGCCGCGTGGCCATTTTCCCCTACCTCTCCAAGCTTTCGACAAGTTAGGCAGTCCCCTGCAATCGGACGAAATCAAACAAATGTTTTTCAGCATGGCTGCTAACAAGGCTCCTGGGGTTTGATGGGTTTACAGCTCTTTTCTACTAGTCGCAATGGGATGTGGTTGGCCCCTCCTTGATAACTTTTATCCAACGTATATTTCTCCA
>JANZXV010000003.1:30180183-30191128 GCA_027576455.1 Erythroxylum roigii | reverse complement strand
AAGAAAAATACTTTATCTAAAAGTCAAGAAACTTATTATTCATAAATAAAGAAACAATTTCTAATTAAATAATAATTATCTAAACAAATAAAATCATAAATTTAATTTATCCGAATTAAATTGAGATAAATTTTCGAGACTTTGAATTAAATTTTCGAGACATAGAAATCATGTGCTGAAAGTATGGATATTGGCAGTAACTTTTATGGAACTTATATTGGGACCAAAGTTGTTACTAATAAAAGCTTTATAAATTGTTTTCAAAGTCATTCAGCAAACCAATTTCTTTAACAAAAGTAAAAGGTAAAGAAGAATTACCTTTCCTTTATAAAACGAACTCGACTATTCCTATCAATTTAGCCAAAACATTTAAGCACTAAATTCATTTGATGTCTAGAGAACGTAATCAGCAAACATCATATCAACATTAACCCATCTTCCCTACACAGGTACCAAGAATTGCAAAAGCACTTAATTACTAACATAATTTATATAAAATGTTATTAATTTACATAACTATAATTGTATGTGAATTGGGAAAATGTATACTTAACTAAATGTTGAATGCAGACTTAGATTCGATGATTGTGATAATTGACTATGTATATTGAATGAAAGTGATTGATAGCATATTATGTGAAATATTGTACTCCATCACATGAATATTCATGATCAGATAAAGGGTTGTGATCGGAGTGACCAATGTGAAAAGAGCTTAAAGCTCAGAATGTACACAAAGAGCCGTTGACTCAATGATTAATGAGTCCAGTATCCACAATGGGTACTGAACTGTATCTGAAATGAGTCCAGTATCCACAACAGATACGAGACAGTTAAATAGACGCTTGGTCACAACAAAGTAAAAATGAAAGTGAGTCTCATGTGCATTTGCATCTATATCTTTACATGTGTTCATGATATTGATTACAAATAAATGTTGAAGTGTGTTGTTATAATGATGTGTGATACTTGTGTACATATTGAAGATATGAAGAATTGAGATAAATGATTGGATTTTTTAAATGACCATATGAAGTTTATGTATTCATAAGGTGCTTATTGAAAGATGATGAGTAATGTGATATATGTAGGATTTGAATTTGGATGAGGTGTTATACTGACTGAATTGCGTTTAAATATTTTAGATGTTTATATTTTGCTTGAGTGAGCACATCGATGATGATTCACTCACTGAGTTCACAAAACTTATCAAAATTGCAACGTTGATTATGCAGATACTGAGAGGAGACTTAGCTTTTAAAGAAATCTAGATGAACTCTAGTGTTGTTCATTTTGGGAACAAGAAATGACTCAAAAGTCTGGTCAGCTGTCATCTGAATAATTTAGATAGAATGCTTTTGTATAGTTTTTCATCTCATGTAGAATATTTTGTACAAACATTGTGAACACAGATAATTTTTATATTGTAAATATATGGTTGGTGTGTAATGTAATGACAATGTAAATTATGTTTTGTTAATGAAATGGGATGAGTTGAAACTTAAAATACCAATGTTCTTTTTGATGCTATGATAAGCTGATGTGTTTACTCTAATATGTCATTCTCATAGGATATGTTCTTGAATATCCTTTGAATGTTCGGGTATATGCTTTATGATAGTGGAGTGTTACAAGAACAACATATAACGTCAGGCTAGAATTGAAAAAATTGAAAGTTTGAGTGTTTTATTGTCACTTTTTGAAGTTTGAGTTAGAATTGAAAATTTTTTAAAATTTAGGCATTTTATTGCTTCTTTTTAAAGTTCAGGCTATAATTGAAAAATTGACGAAAGTTTGATTTTTTTTGCAATTAACCCTTAAATTAATTAAAATTTGTGTTAGATTCAAATTTGAGAAACGAACCATTGCTCATTCCCAAAAAAAGATATTATTTTGACCTACACACTCTTTAATTTATTAACTAATGATTAAAGGAAATTGTCATTTCTACAAATTTAAAGGTTAATTAAAAGAAGAGACTGTCATTTTAATGAATTTAAAGTTTAATTAAAAAAACAATCTGCTTAATGAAAATTAACTGATCTATTTTGATTTATAAAAATTGATTAGTTTATGAAATCAATTTATTAATTTTTAACAATAAAAGTCATTAAAGTAAATCAAACCGAAACATAAAAAATCGAACAAAAAAATCAATCCTCTTATAATTTTTATAATTGAATAAGATGATTCAGTTAAATGTTTTAGTCACTACATTGGAGTTTTCGATCCACGAATAAAAGAATCAATTGTAGCGAATCATACAAGTGTCAACTTGATCCAATTCATTACCGTCTTATTAGTAATGTCCATAAATGTTGCAGTTTACCATTTTAACCACCGCCTTAAAGATCCAATCATATCCTTTCCATTTTAATTGAAACATGTTGTTATTTTAATAATTGAGGTTTCATCTACCAAAAAGTTTCAAAATGATAAGGAAACTAAACTATTTGATGGCGAAGGTGTTATCTAAGGAAGCACGCAATTAGTTATTGACCATGTGAATTCTAAATTGTAAATCCTACACCCATTTGGGGAAATATGAAGCAAGTTGCCATTTCTTCAATATAGCTAATCATAGAGCTCCATTGTCTCTTCTAAAGCTATTATATAAGCCATGTGGGGTCTCTACTTCTCACATAGAAACTATAAAATGCACTTTTTGAATTTCACATTTTTTAAATCTCTCATGATATTCATTTTTATTGCCCAAAATATTACCAATATTATTTAATATAAGATCACTAATTGCATTTTTTTTATTGGGCACTAAGCCTAATAATTCATTGGGATGGCAATAAGTTGGTCCATAAATCATCCATGTCAATTTTTTAAAATATTTAAAAATTGTAAAATAACGTCTTTATTTAATTACGTCTGACCTGAGCTGCCTAAGTCCAGACATACCAAAAGCTCAACTAACTTATAATAATTAAGCCTCGGATCGGTCTGAACCTAAGCTTAACCTATTAGTCAATTCATTGAAATTACCTAAATCTGAGTCCATAAATCAACCTATTGTTATCCCTAGCAATTTGTATGGGATTCATTTATTTATTTTTTCTCTTTTGCAAAGTCTTCTCAAGATAGTGTTGTATTTTTCGCGATGGGACTTGGATGGAATGTAACTTTTAGGTTGTTGCTTTTCAAGCTTGACATCAATTATAAGGCTAAAAGAAAGAATATTGAATCAGATACCTTTTAATTATTGACGAGTTTGTGATCTCAAACACTTATCACTTTAGTCGTTTAGGATTGGCCACAAGTAACAGATAAGATCTCCATCAGAAAGGTACTGAATTGGAGCAACCAGGTACTATCTAGGACAGTACTTATAGACCCTTTTTTAATATAAGTTTCTTAGACCCATACGTAAATAAATAATTTACAAATCATTTTATATATTAAAAAATTATTTAATATATAATAAAATAAATTATTGTTATAAATTATTAACAAACCCAATGGCTGCTATAAGTTAGTGTCTCTTCCAATTTATATTTGAATGTGATCTCGAATATGAAAAGATGAGGCCAATTGTTACGTGAATGAGATCACCTTCTAAGTTTCAATAGTTGTTTCATTTGACTCTAGAGTGCGTTCGGTTGGTAGGATAAGTGTTCAAGATAATATTTGCAATATTGTTCAATTATATAAATTCTTTTTATTATATTTTAATAATTTTTGTTTATTTATAATTTAAAACAATATTGTATTAAAACTTTAAAATTTTAATTGTATATCAATTTGAGTAAAAAGAAATAAATGCAGAATTAATGAAATATAATAGATGAAATAAGTAATAATTTTTAAAATATGAGAATTAAAATAAAAAATATCACACCATAAAAAAACTATAGTGGATTTAATCATAATTTTTTATAACAAACTCTTCAAATTAAGAACTTGCAAATTAAAAAGGTTGTAATTTATTTAAATTTTATTATCAAAAATAAAAATGCAGCAAAATTTATAAATATTAATTAAATTATTATTTTTATGCAATTAATAATTTAATTAATTAAGAAACTTATTATCATTAAAAAAATTGCTTCATTTGTGTCTATCCAAATCTAAATTGGCTTTTGCACGAAAGTTGTAGGGAAAAGTCGTTGTCAGGTTCTTGCTTTTCAACCTTTAACGCGTTGGACTATCACCATAACCAACAACTTATCACCTCCTTGGACTATTGACCCCATAAGATAAGGGACAAAGAGCCTTCGAAAGGAGTTTTACCATTAAACATGAGTTTAAAGATTGTTTAATTATGTCTTATGATTAAAATAATTTAAACATTAAATAAATTATTAAATACTATTGGATATTATAAAATTGGGTAGAGAATCTCCGCTCTTTCAAATGACCAAGTATTATCGTTAAAAGTAATTATTTATTTAAAATATATGATTTACAAGTTATTTAAAAATAATGATTATAACTTTTTATTATAAAAATTATCAATTCACTCACCTTTTATTTAAAAAACACTCTTAAAATAGTACATGGTGCCCTTAAAATAGTAGAATTTGAATAAACATATTTAACAAGCACTTGGCACGTCCTTAGAGAATGTCTAAATAACTTAATGACATTATGAGATAAGCTAATGTTAAATAAAATTGTATAGAGTACATTTGGACCAACTTTTCAAGTATAACCTACCCCAAATGTTGCCCAGAAAACGACTATATATAAGCTTAAAGTTTGGAATAATGCACAATTAAGTTAACTACACTACATATGGTTCCAGCTCACAATAGCTCAATTAATTATACTTTACGACTATGGTTGTGATATAAATTAAGTTGCACATTTTATGTAGTACTTGATACGTCTGTATTACATTAGTATTCATAATTACAACGGGGCATCGATCAGTGATTAGAGTGAGTTTTTAAAAACTTTTATATATTGAAATTTTAAGTTTTTCGAGTCTCGTGAATTTTTCAAATTTGTTTTGAATTTCTAAAGTTACATATTAGTTTTTGAAATTTTTATTTATCAAATAGTTTATTTTTAATATAAATGATTTTTAAATTATCAACTAATTAATTTTTTATTTAATATCTAACTTATTAAAACTTTCATTAAATGTTTAAACTTTTTAAAATTAGACAACTTAATTTAAAATGTCATGTTAATTAATAGTTCCTAGTATTGTATTTTTTAATATAACTAACATAACACGTCAAAATTTATATTTAAAAGGATGATATAACTCCTAATTGTAGTTAACATAGATTTTGAAATTTATTTAACAAAGACATTAACAATTATATATTTAAAATACAATTACTTGTTTGATATTAAAAAGTCATTAAAAAAGATATCATATAATTCTTTAAAATTAATTATATCAATAAAATAGAAGATTTTTTGGAATTAAATTATTTGATTTTCAAATTTTTGAATAGTTAATTTTTAAAAATTGTTAATTTATAATTTATTATCTTTCAGTAACAACATCCAGTAGAAATCTAACTAACTCGTGGGGTCTAAGAAAGTCTAATAGTACACAGTCGTACTCATAACTTTTTTTTTTGAATAAAAACGATAATAGCGCAAAAACAGACAAAGGCAGGAAAGACAAAGAAAACTAATCCAAGCCAATAGGTTTACCCCGTACACCTGAAATTTAATAGCCTTTCCCTCTCAACAATAACAGAAGCCGAATAGTCGTACTCTTAACTTAAAATGTAAAATCTTTATAATTTATAATTTATTCAGATGTAATTGTTATAATGATAAGTCATTCATCGTATAAAAAAAAAAGACCATATACGTTGTATAAGATCCACCGGGTTTTTACGAGGTATAAGGTCAACTAATTATCATACTAACTGATTATAAGTAGGCATGTTTTATTTTTTTAATTGGAGTAAAGATATAATTTAATTTCTCCTGAAACGATGCGTTTGGCTGCTATGGAGAGACTTTTAGGCGGAGAGGTGCAATGTCTCACATCATTTTATATCATCAGTCCCCACCAAACTCTCATTCCAAAGAGAGGTGTCTCTTTTGACCACGTCTCCGTCACCGTCACTTAACGGCGTCAATAATTGAGAAGGGACGGCGTTAACGAACTCCGTTCTATCTTTCGGTCACTCGGTTAGTCCACCCTCTCTCTCTTAAATGGGGATCGAAATGCTAGTGCCTCTGTTTTGGATGGGATTTGACGAGTCTCCTTTTAGGTGAAATTCGAATCTCTTCAGGTTTTTCTTTTCTTTTTCTCATAAATTTGCCTTTTTCAGGTTTAGGGTTCTATTACTGGTGGATTTTGATCCCTTTGAATATACCTTTTATCTGCCACTATCGGAGAAATCTATAGATTCTTAGGGTTGTCGATGTTTTTTCTTTTTTCTTTTTCCTTCTTTTATGTTTTCAGCTTGTATGCTGTTTGGTTGCTGCAGGGAAGTTGTACATGGATATATAGAAATGTTAATTTCAATCTTAGGAGCGCTTATTGAATTAGGTATCATTTAGAATTTGAAAATTTCCACTTTGGACTTATGTTAAGCCTTATGGATTTGGTAATCTACTAATCTTGTCATTGCTTTAATATCATCGAAAACTTTAACAAGGGAATCGAAAATCACTTCCGATGGATGTTTTCTTCTGGGTTTTGTCGGCAATTGAACTATGAGGTCGATATTGTTTCTCTCTTTGTGATTTCTTACGAGCTTGCAGATTGTAAGTTGAGCTGTTAGTATCAAGGTTTGGTCATAAAACCGACAGGTCTCTGAAGAAGTTACTGATGTTGTTTTGTTTTGTTAATTTCAGGCGTTGATGCTTTGATGGTATTGGTGTCACTATTTGCTTTCTTCTGAATTTGTTTCATGAATCTTGTGAAGTTGTTGTGGTTGGAAGTTTTGGGCTTTTGAATCATGAAGATATTTATGAGTTGCTTATTTGGTTTTGTTGATTGATTGAGAAGGAGTGTTTAGTTTCTTCAGTAAGATGTCAGTGGGTTTCTTGTAGCGGTGGGATGATTGCAAATTAAAGATTCATTACCAACTAAAGTGAAGGAGAGTAAAAGAAAGCAATCATGGGGGAAGCTCTCTTGACAACTTTGTCAATTGAGAATTATCATCCATCTACACTTTTGTCGATGGATTCTGGTGCCCTCACGCACGATGAATTAGAGAGGGAAATAAATCGTTCAGTTATTCTATCTCGGCCACCTGATATCAACCTCCCTCTCTCCTCTGAACCTAGTCCACCTCCTCCACTGACATGGAATGAACCTTGTGAAATTTTTGATGCTGGTCTCGGGCCTCAAAGTTACGAGGCTGAGACAGTTGTTAATATCCCAAAAGTTACCAAGAAATGTTCAAAGCGACTTGATAGTGTTTGGGGCGCCTGGTTCTTTTTTAGCTTCTATTTTAAGCCTGTTGTGAATGAGAAATCAAAAGGCAAGATAACCAGGGACAGCAATGGCGTATCCGGATATGATAAATCAGATTTGCAGCTCGATTCGTTCTTGGTACAGCATGACATGGAGAATATGTACATGTGGGTTTTCAAGGAAAGGCCTGAGAATGCATTGGGTAAGATGCAACTGAGGAGTTACATGAATGGCCACTCTCGACAAGGGGAGCGGCCTTTTCCATTTAGTGCTGACAAAGGCTTTGTCCGATCTCATAGGATGCAGCGGAAGCATTATCGGGGTCTGTCTAATCCTCAATGTGTTCATGGCATAGAAATTGTTCGATCTCCCAAGCTCATGAGTCTAGATGAGGAAGAGCGGAAGAAATGGATGGAGCTTACTGGCCGAGACATAAATTTCACCATTCCTCTTGAAGCGAGTGATTTTGGCTCATGGAGAAACCTTCCAAACACAGAATTTGAGCTTGAACGCTCCCAATTTACATTGAAGAATAATGGAAATTGTCACCCGAGAAAGTTGCTAAATGGTACCAGTCTAAACCTCTCTACTCAATCATCAGATCATAGCAACAGTGACAGCATTGACCTTTCACCTGGCTGCAACAAAAGAAAGAAGGACTATTTAGCTAACGGGAATGATGACGAATGCATTCCGAATAACTTGCATTGTGAAAGAGTTGATATGAATCTTCATCCGGTTGAGCCAGCATGGTTGAATGAGTTCAGTGGGGTAATGAAGAATGTATATGGACCTGTTACTGCTGCAAAAACAATATACGAAGACGACGAAGCATTCTTGATCATCATCAGCTTGCCCTTTGCCGATCTTCACAGGGTAAAGGTAACCTGGAGAAATACTAACACACATGGAATTGTGAAGATATCTTGTATAAGTACAGCCTGCATGCCATTTGTTAAGAGACATGATAGAACATTTAAGCTAACTGATCCAACACCAGAGCACTGCCCTCCCGGGGACTTTGTAAGGGAAATTCCTCTTCCGAACCGCATACCAGAAGATGCTAAACTCGAAGCATACTGCGACGAGACAGGAACAATGCTAGAAATCATTGTACCCAAGCATCATCCAGGACCAGAAGAGCACGAAGTTCGGGTATCCATTCGCCCTTCCCCTTGGAGTGAACGGGCTTTTGTCGATCTGAAAGAGACATTAGTTTGAGAAGAATTATGGATGGTTGGTGCTTCTGTTTGCTAACCTTAATCTATGAATGAAATCTGCTTCTTTTTTTTTCTCAGATTACATGAATTTGCAATTCATTTGTGGAGTCTTGTAGGTGGATAGTAAGGTGGTTTATCTTTGGCTTTCTCGACTGAAACATCCTTACTCCTAAGGTGGAGAAAGAGGAAAAAGAAAAGATATAAAAATTTTACCGTGTTGTTTCAAGCATTAAGTTCTCTCTATAAGTATGCCACTTTATTGTTACATGATCTTGTGTTCTACGTTCAACTCCTTTTTGTGCTTGTAATTTACAAAATTTGTCAATACAAGATCCATATAAAAAATTTGATTTAAATTATAAAAAAAAACTTATTTTAATCTTTAATTTTTTAAAACTTTAGTTAAAAGCATAATTGTAAAATATACAGAACATAAAGATTAAAATTTATAATATAATTTTAAAATTAAATTAAATTGATTAAATATAACTTAAATTAAAACCTAACCCAATTTTCACCCAAGTCAAAATTTAAAAAATTTAATTAATGCAAATCAATTTAAAAAATTAGTTTAAATTATTATATTTCAAATAAAACTTAATATGTAATCTTAATTATAATCCAAATTGCCAAAAAGAAAAATTAAAATTTTGACTTCCGGTAAAACATGGGTCAACTTGTTAAACCTTGATCACTTTAAAATCATTTTTAGTTATCCAGGCCCTTTGATTTGAAATTAATTAATTCAAATCAATTTTAAAAAGTGGATTAAATTATGGCACTATCTAGGTAGGGATGGCAAAACCAGGCGGACCCAATTTTGGCCCTGTTTGAGTGGGCTACGGGTCGACCATGGTCGGCCCCATAGGACCACGGGCTGGCCATAGGTCGACCATGGTGGGCCCGATTGGACCACGGGCTGGTCATGTGTCGATCATGGTTAGCCCGACTAGACCACGGCGGGGCCTGGCCCGTGACCTAATTATTTGTTCAAAAACGACGTCGTTTTTTACTTTTTCTTAAAAAAAATAATATGACGGGTCAGGTTTGGCTAGGCCCGCCTACCCATCCCGGCTGGCCGAGCCACGGGCCACACAGACTGGCAGTTCGTGCTGGGTCGGGCCATGAGCAGTTTGATCTCGGTCCAACCCATTGATATCCCTTTGTTTGGTAACCAGTTGATTGTATTAGCTGTTGGCTGATAGCTAATTATTTAAGCTGATTTGACTATCGGATTGCATTAGTTGTTTATTAGAGATGTTTGGTAAAATTAGTTGCTTAGTATTAGCTATTTATGTATAAAATGACTTATGATGACACGATTTAAAAAAATTATAAGGGTATAAATATTATATATCTTAGCATTTCGTTGAATATACTTATAAGAATTTAGATTTTAGATATTTAATTCTACAAAATTTAAGTTTATAACTCTAATAAAAAACATATAACATATAATAATAATAATAATAATAATAACAACAACAACAACAACAACAACAACAACAACAACAACAACAACAACAACATAAAACATAAAACATGAAAATAAAAATGAGAGTGCTAGGGATAAAACAAAATGGTTGCAAGTTAGGCTTTAATACCTTATAATTTAAATTTAAATTTATTCACTAACACATGATTAAGAAGTTATGCTTTAATACCTTATTAACTCACATATATGTCTAAATTTTAAGTATTTCAACAAATTTAAAAACAAAAATTATAATAAGTCTTGATGAATTTATTCTAAAATCAATTTAAAAATTCAATTGAAAAATCATGATGTCTTTAATTGACATCATTAGTCATTACTACATAATTAGAAATCTGTGTTTTCACACAGTATCAATTTACAAAAAAAATTGATATTAAATTTATATCAATGGTTAGTTGCTCCTGTTGTTTCTTCTCTGCTTCTTCATCTTCCAAAACGTCCTTAGAGAAAGCATTAAGGTTCGCTTTGATGCAATTCTGCAAAGCTATAAAAGGACGCACACAGTCTGAGCCCTACTAGAAAGGAAAACCATCCCCAAGTTAGTTGACACTTTCATCAAGTTTAAACAGCTTATGTGTTTCATTCACTGCTATTTACTCTACATGAAGAAAAAACAAAATAAATCCATAATTTTATTTCAATCGTTTCAACACCTAATATAAATTATATGCTCATATAACGAACAAAGAGCTTTTACATTTGCATTATCAACCCTCCATGTAACATCCCACCCCCGATGAGAAGGGTAAAATAGTAATTTGAAAAGGGCCGAGAGTGATTAGGTTTGTTTTGAAAGGTTCATGCACACCCTTACATGGGAATAGTGAAAATTGCACATGAAAAATAACTGTACATGCATTCATGACATTTCCCGGTATA
>JANZXV010000003.1:30146678-30159162 GCA_027576455.1 Erythroxylum roigii | reverse complement strand
ATGTAATTAATAAGGGTATATCAGACATTTTATTAACTTTCTTAATAAGTGTGCATTCCTCTAAAACGACACTTATTATAAATCGGAGGGAATATATACTATATTGTTCTCATCTCCATTTGTTCTGACATCATATATATATTATCTTTAACATAAAGTAAGCAAACAGGTAATGGGTAATTAATGTTATAGATATCCAGCTAAGAGGCATTTAAGTTTAAGGCCAAGTACATGAATTTAACATTTATTCTTTTCATAATCTTTATAAAGTTGGCGATCGTTCAGCGTAGTAGTGAATTTACATTATTTTGAATCCACGATTAAATATTATTCTACTTTTCCTTGTGCCGATCACCAACTTGTCCCTGACAAAACTTTAAAATTATGCAAATTCTAGATTACTAAACATTGGCGAATTCACTAGATCTATTCCACCCTTTAGAAATTTCAAGAAAAAAGGAAAAAAATTCCATGAGTTACACAGAAAAAGTATGAAAGAAAGAGAAAAAGTTGCAAGAAATTATTTTTTTTCTAGGTTTTATTGTTTCCATCCATGGATGGGTTTGGTTTGGTTTGGTGCTTTTTAAGGTAGGGGTTCTTAGGTAAGAACTTGCTTTCTAGTGTCCACTGCTACAGAGAGAGAGAGAGAGAGGAGAAGAAAGAGAAACAGGGCTGGAGTAGTTGGGATCCTGATCCGATTGGAGAAGAAAGTAGAAGAAATTTTGGTAAAAGAAACGATGATAAGTTGATCTCTCTCCGACCCTTTTTCAATACCCGTTTAAGCTTTTTATCTTGTCCAGCTTTGGATTGACGACTCTCAAGCTTCACAATATACTTGGGTTCAATTTCTACTTTCAATACCAGCTACATTTCCTTCCATTCACATGAATCTAGCTTAGTGTTCAGTCCAGTAAAGCATCGAAAATGGTAGATGAAACACCCAGCTCCAAGGGACAAGCTTGGTATGATTCTACACCATCATCAATCTAATTGTTTTCTCATAACAGAAATGAATATTTTTATGTTTATGGTTCTTGCAGGTTTTGCGCCACAGGATTGCCAAGCGACATTGTATTGGAAGTCGAAGACATGAGCTTACATCTTCACAAGGTTAATCCTCTGTCTGCTCACTGTTTCGTTTCCGTTGGCTTATTTTGCCAACAGACCAAACACCAACAGTATGTTCTTCTTTTTTTTTTTTTTTTCCGTTGGCTGTATGTTTCAGTTCCCTTTAATGTCCAAAAGTCGAAAGCTTCACCAGTTAATAACCCAACACGAGACAAATCCCGCCGCCGAAACCACTACAGTCCAAGAAGGACAGTCCGACGAGATTGAGGAAGTCCAATGTCAGATTTCGCTGCCGGCATTTCCGGGTGGCTCGGAGACAATGGAGATGGTAGCCAAGTTCTGCTATGGCGCAAAATTCGAGCTCACCTCCTCCACCGTTGTACCTCTCCGCTGCGCCGGGGAATTTCTGGAGATGACGGAGGAGTACTCCGAAAACAACCTCATATCCAAAACGGAGCGTTTCCTTTCTCAAACAGTTTTCAATAGCCTCAAAGAATCAGTTAAGGCGTTGAAGTCGTGTGAACGAGTAATGCCTCTTGCAGAAACCCTAGGCATTCCTCAGAGATGCATTGACTCGATCACATCCAGAGCCTACTCCACCGATCCTGCCGCTCTGTTTGGGTGGCCGGTCAGTGACGGAACTAACAGGATCGAATCGGCGGTTCGTAGAAAAGGTACCACAAATCCCGAGTCTTGGCTCGACGATGTTGCTGGATTGAGCTTGCCGTTGTTCAGTGATTTGATTCTATCCATGAGATCGCAAGATCTCAGTCCTGAGATAATCGAGAGCTGCTTAATGCATTATGCCAAGAAGCACATTCCTGGCCTTTCAAGATCTAACCGCAAGCTTTCTTCTTCTTCTTCTTCTTCAACAACTTCAACTTCTGAGAGTCAGCAGAGGGAAGAGTTGGAGACTATCGTTTCGAATCTGCCAATGCAAAAAAGCTCCAGATCTTCAACACAAACAACAACGTTTTTGTTTGGCTTACTGAGAACCGCCAACATACTAAATGCATCTGAACGATGCCGTTCCACCTTGGAGAAGAAGATCGGCCTTCAACTAGAGCAAGCTACGCTCGACGATCTGCTCATCCCTAGCTACTCGTATCTCAACGAGACTCTATATGACGTCGCTTGCTTTGAGAGAATTTTGGCCTACTTCTCGGAAGCTCTAGATGAGACCGGAATCGAAGGCCAAGACGGGGTGAGATCACCTACATTAATGCTCGTCGGGAAACTACTGGACGGTTATCTCGCGGAGATCGCCTCCGACGCGAACCTAAAGCCTGATCGACTTTACAACCTAGCAGTCTCGTTGCCGGAGCAAGCTAGACTCTTCGACGATGGTCTCTACCGCGCTGTCGACGTCTATCTCAAGGCGCATCCGTGGATATCAGAGGCGGAGAGAGAGAAAATATGCGGAGTATTGGACTGCCAGAAGCTGACGCTGGAGGCGTGCACACACGCCGCCCAAAATGAGAGGCTGCCGCTGCGAGCAGTGGTTCAGGTGCTTTTCTTCGAGCAGTTACAGCTTCGGCGAGCAATCGCCGGGACGCTGATGACGGCGGGAAGACCGTCTCGCGAGCAACAGGATGAGGAGGAGAATCAAGAGAGTAACGTGACGTGGATAGCAGCGGCGAGAGAGAATCAGGTGCTGCGTCTGGACATGGATAGCATGAGGACGCGCGTGAATCAGCTAGAGAGAGAGTGTTCGAGTATGAAGAAAGCAGTAGAGAAGATCGATAAGGAAGGGGCACGTGGCTGGATGGGGTCATTGAATAAACGGTTAGGATGTAAGTTCAATTCCCGAGTGTGCGATTCTCATGACCACGCGGTCATCAACGGAAGGAAAGCAAGACACCATCATCACCAAGAATAGGCGTACCCGTACCGCAGCAGAACCTGAAGCAACCCAAATGGTACACTATACTACAACCGTGTAGAGGTCTCCATGATTTTATATTGCCATGCACGTGTTAGATATTGCCATGTGGTGGTCCAAAACTAAGGAAAAGATACTGATGATCTGGGCACAACTTTTAAGATGGGTGAGTGGGTAGTGTATCATTTATTTGAATAAAGTTAGTGCGCGAGTTTGAACTCACTCACTCGGGAAGTGAGGTGTTGGTTGCAGGATTGTCCCTGTTTAACACTGTTTTTGTATGGATGTTGTCGTCTCCTTTGATTAGTTTCTTGTGATTCATAACTCCCATGGTAAACAGGAGAAATGGCCTAACCTGACGTCTAAGTGTGATCTTTGGTGCTTTTTCTTAGAAGCATCGGTATATTTTACAGACGATTATTTTATACTTATTATATTTTATGAGCATTTATTTATCTAATAAATAGGACCTATAAAAATTAAATGGATAGATACTTTGTTAAAACAGAGATTTTGTGAATGTAAAAATTGACTGCACTAGTAAAATTGGGAGAATTCTTATTCTATTAAAAACAGACAATTTCGGCTATTAAATAGCCTTACATCAAACCAGAAAAATGAAATAGCAACCTACTATTGTACAACGCCTAAAATTGTAGTAAGTGATTAAGTTAAAACTGAAAAATAACCTGTTCATAAAGAATAGGAAAGTTATTTGCATGTTCAAAAAATAAACTTTGGAATAAAGAAATCTTAACAACTAGACTTCTGACTACTTCAACTTCCTCCTTTAAACTAAATACCATTAATATTCAGTTTATTCTAGGCGTTCACAAACTCCCATTGCTTCTCACATCTTTTAAAAAACATTAAACTTCAACGTCTTAGTCATAATATTTGCAATTTGCTCCTGTGTAGAACACTGCTTTAGTTTCACTACTCTATCATTGATCAAATTTTGAAGAAAATAAAAATGAACGTCTATGTGCTTGCTCTGATCGTGCATTACTGGATTCTTCAAGAGTTGATGGTTGAAATGTTGTCACAGTACACCACTGTAGAATCGTACTACACATGACTTAAACATTTCAAAATGCTCCTTAACCAAACAACTTGACACGCACTCAATGTTGCAGCAATAAACTCATCCTTGATGGTAGAAAGAGTAACCACTGATTGTTTCTTTGAAGACCATGATACTGTACTTGAATTCAACATAAATACATAGCCTGATGTACTTTTTCTGTCATCCTGGTCTCTAGTATAATTGTTATCTGTGTAACCAAATAGCTTTTCTTTTCCTCCCTTCCTATAAAACAGCCCAAAAACTAGTTGTTCCCTTTACATACCTTAGAATTCTCTTTGCTGCCATTAAATGAGACTCAATGGGACATACCATGTACCTGTTGATTAGGCTTACAACAAACATCAAGTCAGGGTGTGTGGTTGCCAGATACATGAGGCTTCCAACTATTTGCTTGTATAAAGTACCATCGACACTCACTCCTTCTTCATCATTTGTGAGTTTGAAACCAAGAACCATTGGATTCTGCACTGAGTTACACTGACTCATATTGAATCTTTCAAGAACTTCTTGAGCGTACTTCCGTTGGCTTATAATGATCCCACCCTCCATTTCAACACTTCAATCCCCAAAAAGTATCTCATCTTTCCAAGATCAGTCATGTCGAATTCAACCATCATAGACTTCTTAAATTGTCTAATCAACACTTCATCATTCCCAGTAAATATGAGATCATCAACATACAAACAAACAACTAATATTTTACCTCCATTTGTTGTTTTAGTGAACAAGGTGTGTTCGTGGGGGCATTTGTTGAATCCTTCTTTGACAAAATATGACTTTATGCGGCTGTACGAAGCTCAAGGAGCTTGCTTGAGTCTATACAATGCTTTCTTGAGTCGATAGACCTTAGATTATTCTCCCTTCCGTTCATAACCAGGAGGTTGATCAACAAATACTTCTTCATTAATTTCTCCATGTAGAAAGGCCGATTTGACGTTAAGTTGATAAACTAACCAACTTTTCTGTGCAACGAGAGAAAGCACTAGACGAATTGTGTCCAATCGAGCCATTGGTGCAAAGACTTCTGCATAATCTATTCCATATTGTTGGCTGTAGCCCTTAGCAACTAGTCGTGCTCTATACTTGTCTACTTCCCCATGCTTATTAAGTTTTGTTTTCAATATCCACCTCACTTCAATAGTCCTTTCTCCATAGGGCAGATTTGTTAGTTCCCTTGACTCATTCCTTTCCATTGCCTCAATTTCTATATCCATCGCATGTCTCCATTTTTCGCTTTTTACTGCCTCTTCATATGTCATTGGGTCACTATCAGCGAACAAAGCTAGATGAGCAACATTCACACCTTCTTCATCAGAGAGACCTTCACCAATCTCATATTCCCTCATCCATGTAGGAGGTCTTCATGTTTGTCCTCCTAAAGGTGAGTCATCGATGTTTGAAGTGTCTCCTTTAGGAAAATTGCTACTGTTTGACCCATTTTCCTCTTGTTCTTCAACTACCTCAGATTGATCTTCATTGCTTTCCTTTTTTGTACTCTTTTCTTCATCAACTTCCCATTCTAAATCAGCCAATATGGCTTGCTTATGGCCATCATCCCAACTCCACTCTTGGTCTTCTTCAAAGATCACATTTTTGCTAATAATTGTCTTCTTTGAGATGGGATCAAATAGCCTATAAGCTTTAGATTCTTCACTCACACCTAGAAATATAAATTTGAGACTTTTGGCATCAAGCTTCACTCTTTTATTTGTCAAGTACATGAGCATGTGATATACAACCAAAAACTTTGAAATGCTCCACTGATGGTTTAAGTTTATTCCACACCTCTTCAGGTGTCTTACTCTTCACGGCAAGTTTTGGACTTCTGTTCAACATATGCATGGTCTAATTTACAGATTCAGGCCAAAAGGTTTTAGGGATTTGCTTCTCTGACAGAATACTTCGAGCCATATTCATAATGGTTCGATTTTCCCTCTCGACAATACCGTTTTGCAGGGGAGTGTATGCAGCGATCAATTGTCTGTGTATCCTATGCTCATTACTAAAGCTTGCAAACTCTTGTGATGTGAACTCGCCCCCTTGATCTGTTCTTAGACTTTGAATGAATGCTCCAGTTTCTTTCTCCACCTTTTCTTTGTAGATTTTGAAAGTAGCAAAGGCTTCCGACTTTTCTGTCAAAAAATAGACCCAGGTTTTTCTACTGAAATCGTCAATATAGGTGATGAAATACCTTTTGTTGCTGTTTGAAACTGGATTTATCAGACCACATAAATCAGCATGCACCAACTGAAGTCTTTTGGAAGCCTCCAAATGTTTTCCTTTGGGAAGGGATCACGATGCTGTCTTCCTACAAGACAACCTTCACCTATTCGTTGAATAGCTTTGAACTGTGGTAGCACTTCTACCATCTTCTTTTGTTGGAGTACCTTGAGTCCATTCTCGCTGAGGTGCTAGGATTGTTGATGCCAAAGAGTGACCTGATCTGTGGTCAGAAAGGAGAAGCACTTTGTCTCTCTCGATGATAGCCAGTGAGCGAGCACAACAAACATTCTATTTTGAGTCATCTCAATCTAGATGATTAGACCTTTCTCAGGATGAAAGATCTTACACTTCCCTTGTTGAATAAGCATAGTGAGTTTCTTTTCTTGTAGCTGTCTAATACTTAATAGATTGTTCTTCAGTTCTGGTAAAAAAAAACACTTGTGATCACATGAACGATTCCATTCACTTCGACTCGAACTGTGCCTTTACCTTGTACACTAAGATTGGAATCATTTCCCATCTTTACTAATTCTTTGAAATTGTTATCAAAGTCAATAAATATATCCCGCTTACCATACATATGGTTACTGTACCCAGAATTAAGGAACCGAATGTGCCCAGTTTCAACTTCTTTGAGATTAATATGCACCATTAATAACATCTCTTCTTTCGTCTCTGCATAGTTTGCATGTTGATTGTTTGCTTTCTTTAAGCACTCCTACTGAAATGCCCGAGCTCTTGACAATTGTAACACTCTAGGGTTGATTTGTCAATCCCTAATTTGCCCCTTCCTCTTCCTCTTCCACGATAGGTACTTCAACCTTTACCTTGTCCTCCTTGTTGGGCTCTTGAAGTGACTTGCAGTGCTTGTTCTTCCATTACAACATGACGACTAATCCTTTGTTCATGCACTAAAAGACTACTTTGAAGTTCATCGATGGACAAAGTGTCCAAGTCATTTGATTCCTCAATAAAACATACAACGTAGTCATATTTTGGAATCATAGACCTTAAGATCTTCTCAATAATTACTACATCCTCAACGTGCTCTCCATGAATCCTCATCTTATTAGTAATGGTGAGTGTTCTTCCAAAATAATTGTTGATCGACTCTCCAACGTTCATGTGTAGTGCTTCAAATTCTTTTCGAAGAGCCTATAATTGGGCACGTTTTACATGTGTTGTTCCTTGGTATTTCTTCTTCAAAGAATCCGATATATCTTTCACAGTGTCCTTCAATATTATCTCTAGGATTGAATGATTGATGGCTTGAAACAAGTAGTTCTTGCACTTCAAGACTTTTAATTTATGATCTTAAATCACTTTCTTTTATATGTCACTTGAATCAACTCCTTCTGCTGCTACGTTGGTTCCCGTCTCCACCAAGTTCTAATATTCCTTTGAATATAAAAAGTTTTCCATCAGCATACTCTTGTGATCATAGTGTCCATCAAATCTTGTAATGGCAAGTTGCACGAAACTGCTTTCAGACATCATATCTTTGTTCCTTCATGCTAGTTATTTTGTCGCAAGCTTTGATCGGGCCCCGTGGTGGGCTCTGATACTAGATGTTGAAACAGAGAGCTTTTGTGAATGTAAGAACTGATTGCACTAGTAAAATAGGGGGAATTCTTATTCTATTGAAAACAAACAACTTCGGCTATTAAATAGCCTTTCATCAAACTAGAAACGTGAAATAGCAACCCATGATTGTACAACACCTAAAATGGTGGTAAGTGACTAAGTTAAAACTGAAAAAACAACCTGTCCCTTAAGAATAGGAGAGTTATTTGTGAAGTAAATCACTTGTTATTATAGAAATTATGTATAATATGTAGAATACACAAGAAGGGGGTTGAATTGTGTAAAATCTTTACAAATATTATTCTTTAGAAATTTCTTGGATTTCTTTAGAACTTCAAATGATCACAAAACAATTTACTTAAGTCGATGAGTAATGTAATTGCAAAATTATTTTCTACCCTTCTAACAACAAGAAAATTAAAAGATAAGGGTTAGAGAATAGACAACGCAATTTTATATTGGTTTACCCTTAACCTTAGGCTACGTCTAGTCCTCAGTGTTTGTCTGAGATTTCACTATACTCTTCAACTTTACAAGTATTCTTTCTACACTTGCAGATCCTCTTCAGGTCTCTCTCACAAAGTATTCTTTATCTGCTTTCTTAGCCTCTCCAGGCTCTAGCCTTTCTTTCTGTAGGAAAAATGTTGTTTGAGCTTCTCGTTATAGTTGTATTCGCTCTTTTTCTTTCACACTTGAGTATAGAGTTTCTCTAAGTATTGTACAATCAGATTTTCTCTCTTGTAAAAAAATTGTTTTTTAGTTTACGACTCAAACTGATATTTATAGCCTAAGTCTTGAACTGTCTTCTTGAGAAACTGCTTCTAGAATTTTCTAGAAACCGTTATTAGTTGAGTCATGTAACTAACTCCAACTAACTAACTGCCTGACGTTCTAGAATAGTTTCCTTTTCTATCTTCTGGTACTTTACTTCTTCTAGTGTCTCTTCATCTGTTGTCACGCTTCTTCTAGTGTCGCTTCGTCTATTGTCACGCTTCTTCTAGTGTCACGTATATCTTCTTATGATGACATGTATCTTCTAATGTTGACCACGTATCTTCTGGGTTTGACTTCTTATCACTTATATTTTTCTGCACACTTAACAAACTTATCAAAACAATTCACACAGTTCTAAGATTATTATTATTTGATTGTCATCAAAATTAATAGAAGTGAAGTCTTTTTGACTTAACAATCTCCCCTTTTTTTAATGATAACAAATAATCATAATATTAGAAGATAAGATAATATTCTGACGAGTAAAATCAAAAATTGTTCAAACGAATAAAATCAAGAAATACATAAGAAATACAATGCTTTCTATTATTTTCACTTTTCTTTTCTTGATTTCTTCTCTTCTTCTTTTCTTCTTCTCCCCCTATTTGTTATAATAAAAAATAATTCATCTTAGACGCTTCAAAATTTCGGAATACATATACTGAATATCAGTGCGGATCGCCTTGAGGTCTTGTTCAATAGAAACATGTAGAAGTGCTATTTCCTCATGAAGATCACCCACTGACTCACCCAATTCATCAACTTTAGTATGAATTTCCTCAACATCTTTTGCTAAGGCTTCCTGAACTTCCTTCTACTTGTGACTAGCTTCAGTCTAATTGATGAAATGCTTCAAGAACTCTGAATTAACATTAGGATCTTGTTGAATTTCACTAAGTGGATGAAGGTTTTCAACAATAGATGGTTCTCTAGGTAAGACATCTAATTCTATGATTTTGATTGAGGGTAGTTTGAAGGTTTGTTTTCCTTCTGGGAGATCAAGATCATTAGGTCTGGGTAGTTTATAAATTGGTTGTCTAAGAAGGTGTAACACATTTTTGACTGAAGGTATGAAACCTAGGGGTCTGAAATGCATAAGTAAATGCACAAAGGTTTCTAAATTGAAAGTGATACCTTCAACCATGATACTTTTATACCTTCCTTCTGTGACAGAGCCAACTACCTTGAAACTCTCATCTTTGGAAGAAACTCCAAATTGACTTCTTGATGCCCTTGATATATGATGTGATACATAGACACCTACAAGTTGAGCTGCATTACATACATCGTCTATGTTCTTCATAGCCATTTGAATATGCTCTTCTGTAAGATCATCTTCATATCCTTCAGGAAACATCTTCTTCTTCCCTTTTTCTTCATTTATTACAAGGGTTGAATATCTTGGTTGAATATCTAGAACAATCATTATTGTTGTTTTGCTTGTAATCGGATAGATAGTATCACAATCCTTTGAAATCTTTATTGGATATGGTTATAACTTCTCATCTCGCAGAATACCATATAGTCTTCATTCTTCATGACTAAGAAGATGTATTGTCTGATCATTTACTAGTATAGGTTCGACTTGTACCTTAACTGTCTTCTTATAAGGTTCTCTGATAATAATTAAACTTCTATTTCGAACAGGTATTAATTCTTCCATACTCTTCATTTTCAAATCCTTTTTGTTGATTGGTTGAGAAGAATTGTAAAGTACTGGTTGGTGTTGAACTATCTGTTCCTTCTGTTGAACATCAGATGAAGAAACCTTTTTCTGATTAAGCTTCATCTTCTTTTGTTCTTCTACTAGTTTGGAAGAGAGTTATTGTTGAGACTTCTTCCTCTCAAATAGTAACTTCTTTTTTTTCTCTGTCTCTCCAGATGATTTTGCAAATTCACTTTGCAAAATAGAGACAATTGATCTGGTAGGTTGCTGTCTTTGCTTTTAGTTTTTAGAATCTCTACCAAGAATCAGAGCTTTCTGCTTCTTCTGTTCTTATTGTCATAAAGCCAATAATCTTGGTGGCCTTCTTAACTGTTTGGACTTTTCTGATTGGAGCGTCTCAGCCTTCTTTTTCAAAGACACTTGTTGTGTTGATTGTTAAACCTGGCTTTCCTTTCTCTTTAGAATTGTCTTAGCTTGTATTAGCACATCAGACGATTGTTTAGCCTTTTCTTCTGCGGATGTTATTCCTGTTGATTGAGGTTTGTTTGTCTTTCAATTGTAACATGTTCACTCCTGCTTCGTTTCACTATAAGCTCCCCCTCAAACTTTGCTTTCGGTGTAAAACCTATATCCGCTTCAGCTTCAAACTTTATTCCCATTCTGAGAATAGTATTGGCATTAATAACACTCTTCACATCCATCTTTATCCTGTTAGCTCTGTCAAGTAAGATTTCAGATTCTCTAAAGAATCTTATCAATGGCATACCGTAAGGTAAAGAACTAGAATCTCCCTTAGACTTCATCATGTATTTCAAAATCATAAACGGAAGATTAATGGGTTAGTGATTAAGTAGATGAAACAAACAATGTTCATCGTTCATTGTTACCATTCCTTTGAACCTTTTCTTGGTAGAAATAGTGGAGAAGCAGTGAATGTAAAACCCTAGCCTTCGGAATGAGGGTTGAAACCTTCTTGACTCCTGGATCACTACTTCCATATAACTGTTGATTGATGTGAGCTTTATCTACACGACCTTGAGCAATCCATTTTGTATTGTTAAACAACTTTGCTCTAATACTTGGACACCCAATAGCCTTCTCAATAGAATCTTGTGTGACTATAACCGACAACCCATCTACCATTGATATTAAGGTGTTGTCCACCACCTTTGCATTCTTCCAAAACTCATAGATCTCATTTAAATAAACCATTTCACGAATGTTGAAGAAATTTTTCCAGCCAACTGTTTCAATTTCTGGTTCGATATCCGTTTGATTTTTCTTCAAGGAAGTGAAATCAACCTGTCTCCTATAGATAAGAGATTTCTCCATTTTGATCTATTACAAATAAACACTAAACACACAAATGTATTTCGCTTATCGGAGCGAGGTTAGTATCTAAAGAAAATATCAAATGAGAGGAACTTGAAGTTTAGAACAAGTATTGAATTGTCTTTGTTGAGAGCACTAAGCAAGTTGGTTTCAAAGTTTTTCAAGAAAATTCTAGACTATAATGTATTTTATAATCTTGAGAAGATTTCTTTCTTATACGTACTCTTGAAAAGTTACCGTCCGTAACTTACCATTACTATTTACTTGAAAACTTATGACTTTTTATCTTCTTCCTGTATGAATCGTCTGGGTCATGACATGTCAGACGAATGGTCATTCAGCATTACCATATTCAAGTTTCGTCTAATTCCTTAAATCTATCTTCACTCAAAGGTTTAGTAAAGATATCCACTCATTGTTGATTCATCTCAACAAATTGTAGATTGATGATTCCTCTTTGTACATAGTCTCGTATAAAATGATGTCTAACTTCAATATGCTTTGCTCTCGAGTGTTGTATTGGATTCTTCGATAGATTCATAGCACTTTTGTTGTCATAGAAGATTGGAATTTGATCTTCTTGTATAGAATAATCCTCTAACTGATACTTAATCCATAACGTCTGTGACCAACAACTTGCAGCTGACATGTATTCAGCTTCAGCAGTAGATAGAGCAATTGAACTTTGCCTCTTGCTTGACCAAGAAATTAGATTATGATTAAGAAAGTGACAACCGTCACTTGTACTCTTCCTATCAATCTTATCTCCAGCATAATCAGCATCACAATAACCAATTAACCTGAAATCTTTACCTTTCTCATACATTAAGCAAAGATCAGTAGAACCTGCCAAGTATCTCAATATTCT
>JANZXV010000003.1:30113025-30129889 GCA_027576455.1 Erythroxylum roigii | reverse complement strand
TTTGTGGTATCACATCAAATACATAACTTTGCAGGCCCTTAATGTTCTGTCTCGAGCTTTAGAAGCTGACCCAGCATCTGAAATTTTGTGGATCGTTTATCTCCTTATTCATGGTAGCAGCTTTAAGTTAGTTGGAAAGGATGACCTGTTCTCTTATGCGGTATGCAACTGAGACATGGACTAGCATCACAACTTTTAATGAGAAAAATAAAATCAGCCTCAATTTTGTATTTGGTTAATTCTTAAGCTGTCAAAGGGTGCTATTCCTTTCTTTTTTATTTACATAGAAGACAATTGGAATTCCGAAATAAATTGTTGCTGTCAGTAGCTGAACTTGTTCTCTTTTCTCTCTCCATTTATTTTTTAATTTTTGACACGATTTTGCGTTTGCAACTTTTATATTGGAATCCCATTTCGTCCTCCACTCCAGGTCAAATACAATGAAGGATCTTATGTACTTTGGCTTATGTTCATAAACAGTCGTCAACATCTTGATGACCGGTTGCTTGCATATAATACAGCTTTAGCAGCACTTCGCCGTCACCAACAGGGATCTGTCTCTGAGACTGATCCAGCATCTGCTAGTGCATGCATCTTAGACCTTTTCTTGCAGATGATGGATTGGCTGTGCATGTCTGGGAAAGTAGAGAAGGCCATTCAGACAGTCTATGGGCTATTAGCGGAAGCACCTGAATCAGATGAGCCTTATTCTTCCTTGCTCTCTGATATTCTGTCATGTTTAATGATTTCTGACAAATATATATTCTGGGTTTGTTGTGTGTACTTAGTTATGTACAGGAAGTTGCCTAATGCTGTTATAAAACAATTTGAATGTGCAAAAGAACTCCTTGAAATCGAATGGCCTCCTGTTCATCTAATAGATGGAGAAAAAGAAAGTGCTCTCAAGCTGCTAAATGTGGCACTGGATTGTGTTAAATTGGAAGCCAATAGTGAATCAACTAAAACCGAAGTTGGTTCAAGATTGGCCCAAAAGTTTGCACTCATTCATATTAGATGTATTGCAGCAGTTGATGGCTTGGAGTGTTCTCGGAATTATTTGGAAAAATATATGAAGTTGTACCCATACTGCTTGGAATTTGTCCTTATATCAGCAAGATTGCAGACTAATGATTATGGAGGTTCATTCATGAAGGGGTTTGAGGAAGCCCTTACTAACTGGCCAAAAGAAGTTCCTGGAATCCATTGTATCTGGAATCAATACATTGAATTTGTCCTCCAAAAAGGACTTCCTGATCTTGCGAAAGACCTGATTCTCCAATGGTTCAACTCTGTTTCAAAAGTTCAACATGCTCAAAATGAAAAGTTGGAGGCTGTCAATAGCTCACACATATCATTGGAATCAGATTCAAGTCGAAGTCCAAACTCTTTGATATCTGAGTCTGCTCGGCTGGATCTAGTGTTTGGTTTTCTTAATTTGTCTCTCACAAAGTTGTTACAGAATGATCATTTTCAAGCACGTCGTGCATTTGACAAGGTTTTAAAGGCTGCACCTCCTCCTTATATCAAGTATTGCCTAAGGGAATATGCCAGGTTCATGCTCAGCTACAAGGCACAAGCTGGTGATGTTCCTATCAGTGAGCAATTGAACATCTTGAATACTTATTTGGAGGATACTGTAGCTTTGTTTGTCTCTGAGCCATTATCTAGACGGTTCATTAATGACATTGACAAATTGAGAGTTCAGAAGCTAGTTAGCACCATATTGACTCCAGTTTCAATTGAGTCGGACCTAGTGAACTTGTGTCTTGAAGTGTGGCATGGCCCATCTCTATTACCCCAAAATTTAAGCCAGTCAAAGGAGATGGTGGATTTTGTTGAAGCTGTTCTGGACATGGTTCCTTCCAATTACCAATTAGCATTTTCTGTTTTTAAGAAGCTAAGCAGAGATAATACTCTTGATGTTACCTCTGGTAGTTTATTGTTTTGGGCATGCTCAACTTTGGTGGATGCTATCTTTCATGCTATTCCGATAGCACCGGAGTATGTCTGGGTTGAAGCATCTGGTATTTTGGGTGATATTGCAGACATTGATATGATTTCTGAGAGATTTTACAAGAGAGCTTTATCAGTATATCCATTCTCCCTCAAGCTGTGGCATTCATACCATAAGTGGGTTAAGACCAAGGGAGATGCTAGCTCAGTTCTAGATGCAGCAAGAAAAAAGGGTATCGAACTTGGTTGAAGTTTTTTCCTTAAACCAAATCACAAGGTTACTAGTACAAGATTTTGCAGAGTGAACTTTTGCCCCACTTTTGCTTGATCGATAGCAGTGAAGGGCAACCGTCAACTCTAGTTGATGCAGAATATGATCTTCAACACTTTTACACGATGGCTTTGCAGGTATCCATCTCAGCCTGAAAATTTTAAAGTTGAAAGTGCATACAGATACGCATACAGGATCGCAGAAGTTTCGATAGAGTAGCCATTAACTTTCGAATGTTAGGGTAGGTAGGATTGACTTCGTGTTGCTTGTTGCTTGTTGCTTGTTGCTTCCCATGTTATTAGTTCCTACTCAAATCCCATGTTTTTAGTTCCTACTCAAGTTAGCTGTTCTTTATGTACAATACACTGTACAGGTATAGGATGTAAGTACAAGTTCTTTTTGGTGCTTCTGTGATTTCTAAGTTCTGGCTGCCTTCATTTTCTCCGTTATCTGCCCATTTGTAAAAGTTAAAACTTGGAACTGGCCGAAGAATTATCCGGAACATACACATAACAGCTTGTAATAGGACCCCTTCTGAGTTGTCGCTTCTCATAAGCTTATATCTCACACAAAACTGAACTGAATTGTGCCAAGGTTGAAATTGATACATCTACACCTAGATGAGGTTAAATTCGAACATTAATCCAAAAAAGGAAAATTTTGATAGGGCTTCAGGAATTCACGAAAAGCCCAAACATATTTATTGGCTTAGATGTTAGGTTTCGGCTCAAATGGGCTCGAGTTGAAAAAGTTTTTGATTGGGATTTAAGAATGCATAGAAAAGCCTGAACATATTTATTGGATTAGATTTTAGATTTTTTGGGCACGAATTAGGCTCATGTTCAAAGAAATTTTTGATTGGGTTTCACGCATAAATGAAAAGCCCAAACATATTTATTCGATAAAGATGAAAGAAATTTTGATTGGGCAAAGGCTGAACACATTTATTGGATTAGATTTTAGGTTTTTTTTGGGCTCAAATTTGGCTAGGAAATTTTTGGTTAGGCTTGAGGAATACATGAAAAGCCTAACCGTATTTATTGGATTAGATTTTAGGTCTTTGTGCTCAAATACTTGGCCCAAATTTAAGGAAAATTTTTATTGGGCTTTATGAATATATGAAAATCCCAAACATATTTATTGGATTAGATTTTAGTTTTATAGGCTCGAATTGGCTCAAGTTCTAAGAAATTTTTGATTGGGCTTCGCATATATGAAAAGGCCAAAATATTTATTGGATTAGATTTTAGGTTTTCGGCTCAAATTTAGCTAATTTTTTTAAAAATTCAATTGAGCTTCATACATACAAAAAAAGCCCAAACATATTTATTAGATTGGATTTTAAGTTTTTAGGGAAACAAAATTTTCACTGGGCTTAATATATACAAAAATTTAATGAATTAGATTTTATGTTTTTTGAGTCGAATTAGGCTCAAGTTAAAGAAAATTTTGATTGGGCTTTGACATACATGAAAACCTAAATACGTTTATTGAAATAAATTTCAAAATTTTTGGGTTCAAATTTAGTTTAAGTTAAAAGAAATTTGTAATTGGGCTTCAAATATACATGAAAACCCAAACATATTTATTAAAATCAAATTTAAACTCTTAATTGGCCCAAGCTTTTCAACCATGAGCATTGTTGTTGTATTTAACCCAGATTAATCAATGAAAATGTTTGATACTCTTAAAGTCTTGATCAAATCGAAAACTCAAGCTTATTGAAAAAGAACGCAATTTAATCTGAAGCTTTTCTCACGGATTTCAGTTCACAATACTGTATAACCCTCTTTTAGTATGTGAAATCAAAGTCCGAAAAATGATGATTTTATTTTTAAAAAGGGCCCAACCGGGTTCGAACCGGTGACCTCTTGATCTGCAGTCAAATGCTCTACCACTGAGCTATGGACCCATTTGTGAAATTAGCGAAGCATGTTTCTTATATATAATAAATGGGTGAATCACTTCACTGCTTTTCTTGTGTAAAAGAGCTTTGGCTGGTAAAAAACACTTGACACTCAGGAAAGATTAACATGGATCGAACAAGTTTGAATTGACATGACATAAAACCACTTAATCCGAAGGCGACGTGGAAAGTAACAGAAGTCTAATTGACACCATCAAGTAAAATCTCTTTGTACTTCAGTGCCCCATTGTTATAAAGAATGTGCTAAACTAAATAAATGCATAAAACTCTGTTGAATCAGAGTGGTTTTCATGGCAAGTTCCGTGATTTCTGACGAAGCCCCCACTAAGTTGGATGACTATAAGGAGGGCACGAAAAGCTACATTTATGATGTTGGCATCCACTGAACTTAGTCAGATTTCGAAACAGAGGGATGAAGCAAAGTGGCTATGCTCTGAGAGAACAGAGGTTCATGGGAAAGATCAGGAAGTTCACGTCTCCTGTTCTTCACCATTGATGTCCGATTATATATTACATGTTCCCATGCTCCTGAAATGATTCATGGCAGGTAAACAAGACCGGATTGATAAAACAATGGCAAAGAATAAACAGAGACGGGAAAAGGGATATTACTGCCATCAAGTTTTCGTTGTTATACTGCAGCTGTGGACGGTTGCAACAATTCTGAACGATAAAGGCTCAATTGCGAGAAATGCCGCAGCAATTGCAGCGAATCACAAGAACAGTTCGGACTGCAATGTAATTTAAAACCATGTACCAAAGTATTGAATGTCTTTTTCCTTCTCCCCAAGCCCTTTCGTGATCACTGCAAGAGAAGACAGTCACGTAAAAACTGATGGAAAAGACTAGTAAAATCAACAAAGGTTATAGTTTGCAATAACTTTGAGGTAACCTTTCAAAAGAAGGAGATTTCTAAAAAGCTGGAATTGTGAGTTATGGTTAAAGAAAGCAAAAGTTGTTCTTAAGCTCAACCGCTTTAAGTTGCTCATGTTGCAGGACTTCTCTATGGTCCAACCCCACATGCTGTAACTCTTCTCAAACCCAACTCAAACCTGGAGTTTTCCTCAACCCCGTTTTTATCATCATTGATCTTGTACTGGCCGATTCTCCCCACCTTCCAAAATTAGCATAAAAACTCGATAAGACCAAATGATGGGTTGGATTGTTAGGTTTGAGTTCAGAAAGTCGATTCAAAGCAAATTCTGCTACCTGCACATTAGAATGCATTATGCATGCACCCATCAGGGCACCCCATACACCAGTATCAGGTTCCATTGGCATTCCGTTGATTAGCATCAAAGTTTCATCAAATAATCCAGAACGACCTAGTAGATCCACCATACAAGCATAGTGCTCCCTTTCTGGTTCAAGCTGATAGTCATTGCACATGAAATCAAAAATTCTTCTCCCTTCATCCACTAATCCATTGTGTCTACAGGCAGACAAGACATTGAGAAACGACACAGAATCAATCCTGATATTCCTGTCTTGCATAACCGAGAACAGTTCAATAGCTGAGTTCCCCTTTCCATGAATTGCATATCCTGTAATCATTACATTCCAAGAAACATTGTCTTTATTATCCATCTCGTAAAATACTTGCTCTGAATAATTAAGCTGCCCGCATTTAGCATACATACTGACAAGACTATTTCCAACTTGTGTATATGATTGAAAACCCATCTGAATAGCATATGCATGGACAGTCATGCCTTCCTGTAGGGATGATAGATGTGCCACTGCAGGAAGGATAGTGGCCACTGTGACGGGAGTCGGCCGAAAATGGTCTAATTTCATCAGGTGGAAAGCAGAAATAGCTTTCTCAACATATCCACTGTGCATGTATCCAGCGATCATTACATTCCAAGATACTTCATCCTTTATAAAATCAATGTCATTAAATAAAAATTCAGCTGAGGAACTGCTTCCACATTTGGCGTACATGTCAATGAGAGCATTCTTAATGAAAGTGTCAGATTCAAAGCCCCATTTTGTGACATGCCCGTGGATGCAAGATCCTTGGCCTAGGTCATTTGACAGGGTACAGGCTAGAAGCAAACTCGCCATAGTTCCTGAATCCGGGTATATTTTGGATATCAGCAACTTATTGAACATTTTTATTGCAGAATAAGAATCACCAATCTGAGCATATCCATTCATCAAAGCATTCCAAGTTATTACATCTTTAGAAGTCATTCTATTAAACATAGTCAATGCTGAAGTGAAGCCTCCACAATTAGCATACATAGATACCAATGCAGTTCCAATAGAAATGTCCGAATCAATATTGGCCTTAATAGCATAGCAATGCACACTTTTGCCTAATAAGACTTCTGCACAAGCTGGGAGTACACCCGTAAGAGTAACTACATTTGGTTTCAGCCTCTCATTCTGCATGTCTCGAAATAACAATAGTCCTTGTTCAAGATATCCTGATTGAACAAAAGCAGCTATAATTGCTGACCAAGCAACCAAGTCCCGCGTTTTGAGTTCCAAAAACAACTCTTTAGCTCTTGCCAAGTTTTTACATTTTGCATACATAGTAATTATACAAGTAGCAACTGAAACATCAGATTCAATTCCTTGTTGCCGAGCACAATTATGAATCTCTTTTCCTCTCTTTAAATCTCTAAGCTCAGCAGCAGCCATAATAGCACTTACAGCTGAGGCCTTGTTTAATTTTACATTCTCTTCTCTCATGTAATCAAACAACTCCAGAACCTCAATCAAATACCCATTATTTGCAAGCCCCGCCATCATTGTACCCCATGATACATCGTCCTGCTTTTCCATACACTCAAAAACCAGACAAGCTAAATTTATTTTCCTACACTTGGAGTACATATCAATCAATCCGTTGGAAGCAATGGCATCAAAACCCTTTCTAATTAGATAACCATGGATAGTCTTACAAGTATCAATATCCCCCAGTCTCGAAACAGCTGGAATCAAGTTCAAAATGGTGACTAAATTAGGCTGTACACCAGAAAATTGCATGCTTCTAGTTAAATTCAACGCTTCATAAGGATCCTCACTCTGTGATAGACCCAGAATCATAGCATTCCAAGCTGCAACATCTTTATAAGGTATCCTATCAAACGCTTCCCTTGCCAACGATAACTCACCCATTTTACAGTACATATTAACAAGAGCAGTCCCTATAAAAACATCGGCCTCTAACCCTCTTGAACTTATCTCCCGATGAACCAAAATACCTTCTTTAAACTCTAGTGCACCAGCTAAAGCTTTCAAAACAAACGTGAAAGTATACTTATCTGGTACTAACCCTTTATCCAACATGCAGTGATACAACCTTACAGCTGCTTGGTAATCTTTGTTGATCCTCAAGTAGTCTCTGATCATAGAGTTGTACAGAGCAACACTTGGGCTCGGCATAGAATCGAACACTTGCTGAGCATATTCACAAGTCCCCAATAGTTCATAAGATTTCAGGAAAAGAACATTTATTTGTTGGTTAATTCTGAATCCTGAAACGACCAAGCGAGCATGAAGTTGAAGTAGAGAATTCAGGTCCTTGCGCGGGGAGACTAAGCAAAGATTGATGTGTCTCTTAATCTTGTTGGCACACATCACTGGACTGTTTTCATTTGCCAATGCATGGAAAAGTCTACGTAAACAAGGAGCTTGTTTGCCCATTTTGGGAGGACGGGTCGAGAATTTACCAGCAACTGAAACTGATTTACATAAACTAAAGAAGAAGACACGAAACTAGACACCAAACAAGTTTTCGACGATCAAATGTTGTCGTTACGACAAAATCTTCTGACTTGTATACAACAGTCGTTTGCAGACATTAACTCCTTGGTGATGTTACCTGGATCGACACTTACAGCGTTTTGAACTTAATTTAAAGTTGTAGGGAAGCAAAAACACCACTTATATAACAGGACTCCATGAAGATTATTATGTTAATCTCCGAGACACTAGGATTTCAGACTGAATTCAAATTTAGAGTATCAGCCTAAATTCCACTTTTAACAGTTCAAATGACTTCTAAAAAGACGTTGTTTTGTAATAATTTGATCAACAAACAAAGAAGTATAAACAATGTTATAAAAATCGCAAGAGAAGTTAAAACGGCCAAAAGTGCAATAGGACTTATATTACACTCTCATCAAATCATTTAAAAATTACACAAAATTAAAGAATTTGAAAATTAATTAAAAAAGATTATTTTTAATTAAAAATTAAAAGTTTAATTATTAAATAAAAACTAATTAGTTTATTATAGTTTAAAACTTAATTAGTTTACAAAAATTAATCGATTAATTAATAAACTGGTCAATCTTTAATAACAAACTGAAAATTTGAAAACCGAATTAAAAAAATAATTGGTTCAAGATTTTTTATATTAAACCGGTTCGATTTTTAAATCATTACGAGTCCCTACTTCGTCCAAAGTCCACATGATTTTTCATGTTTCCCGGCTAAAGGCTGTGGGTGACCATTTCAAGGGTTGAAGATGGACCACGAGGACTTGGCTAAACGAGAAGCAATCTTATAGCCTCACACATATTTAAGTCTAAGGGCAGAAGCACTCTCCAATAGCTTTTTCGATAGAAAGACAAACCAGCGAAAGAAGCGACTTGTGAGGATGCAGAATTTATCAAAGGGCAATTTCTTTCTATTCACCTCGAGGACAAGGCGCCTGTTGAGGAAGCTTCATGTTATAGATAGTTCTTATAGGCTCAGATTCATGTTACATCATGAAAGCTTGATCAGTTGGAACCTTACTTAGTTTGGAAGCCACTTCAAAGGCACAGAGATGGGCAAAGCATGAGCGTTTAAACAAATCAACTGAGATATCTATCCCCACAAACCAACACAGAATCAAGTAAATATCCCACCTGAATGGAATACTTGCTCCCATGAATCCATATATTAAGATTAAGATGATTCGGAGTTCAAAATATGTAGAGACATTACACTTTTTAGACCAGATAATATGAGATCTCCATTGAAAGGCTAACCGATCTATACTCGATTAGATCAGTTTCTAATAAAATAAAAAAAGTTAGATTATAACCCGAGGGATATGGTTGAGTGGCAGGGATTCATCCATCCTTAACTAAAGGTCAGGGGTTCGATCATTGACTTTGGGTATGGAGCTGCCTTAAATTCTTGGGCCAGCTGTCCCACCTTATGAAGTGCCTACAAACCAACTAAGGGATTAGTCACTGGATCCGCCGGTAGATACCTTGGTCTAAGACCAAAAAATAAAAAAGTTAGATTATAAAATGAGCAACTTTAATCAACTCGTTGGAAATGATTTTTAAACAAATAATTATCAAATTTTAAGTCAAATTTTGAACACATGATTGTCCAACCAATCCCAGTTTGATTCCAATTAAACTAGTAATAGTAAGTCTAAGTTCGAAGTTGATGAAACGATTTAAGTTAACTTCAAGCAGAATTCAGACTAAAAGACGGATATTTTAAGTGAAACAATATTTTTAATTAATTGAACTTAACTTGACTCAATCAAGTTTTAAGTCAAAATTAGATTTGATCATAAAGGGACAAATCAAGTCCGACCCGTTGTCAAGTTTAAATTAAACTTGATTTAAATTATTAATTTTAGACGAGACTTAGAAAAATCATTCAATTGAGTTTTACTCTAGATCTAAACTTAAATACAAAGGACCAAATTATATCTGCCCTAATGCCAGTTATAAATTAAAATTAAAATTGTTAATTTATGATTAATGATTTGGTGGAAAAATATTTAAGAGGTATAATTTATGGAGTATTTGGGAGTTTAGTTTCTGAAAATTAGATACTATTTACGTACTTGAGAGTTCTTTCAATGCAAACTACATACTATTACGTACGTGAAGGTACAACCCTGATGTGTTACCAAAATCAAAGTTTGCCAAATCCCAATACATTCAAAGTTTTGAAATGAAGTTGGTCCCTGAAACAATATATGTTGCTCATTTCTAAGAGTTGGAACAAGAGACAGGCTTCTTGTCAACTTCCCTGGAATCAGGTGGTGTTCTTAATCCAAGTACTATTAAGAATTGACGTGGAGTTTTGTACGTTAATAAGAAATGGTGCACATGTTAGGAGATCATGGAACAGGAAGAAAGTTAAAAGGCTGCCTCACAGCGTTGGTCTGAAAACCAGTCGGATGTTTCAGGTAGAGCAAGCAAAATCTCTCTACAGTTTTCCAATTTTATGTCATCTGATAGAATTATGCTGGGGATGATCGAGCTAGATTTTGTATGTGCACCAAAACTCCTGACTGATATTCTGAATCAATGATATGGGAACCAAGCAAAATCCTCTACTTCGTATGTCTATCACTTGTTCGCCTCCGGTCCCCTGAAAAGCAAGTCCAGGATATGAAGAGTCATGACATAGAGATGAGGACAGCTTATGGTAATCGTGATGGAATGTTTTTACCAGTGATTGGTGAAGAGGGCTCTCTTTATTGTATGTGTCACTCATCATCTGAAACAGATTCTATCCAAAATTCAGCTAGAGAGAAAGCAGAAATAGTCCTGACAAGTGACCATTTAGACATACGGGTAATACCTGAATCTGTTCTTGCAGGAGTCTGATGTAAAGACAAGCCTCTTGAAGAACAGATGCAGTATCTGTCTGCTATAAGATTCAGAATCATCACATTACTGCTCCCGATTACTGAATAGTAAATTGGTAAATGGAAATAGAGGTATTACCGACCTTTCCATACGGAGAAACCAACTTCTGAAGAGCTGTGATCTTGTCACTTAGCTTCTGGCTTCTCCTTACAGGAATCTGAAATATGAATCAATAAAATGTTCTTTATATGTTCGGTTGGTTAATCATTATATTCTTCAGGTTTACGTGTTCCCATTTCAAGTCCTAAAATGTTTTCATAGTTTATTTCTCTTGGTCCTGAACCAAATGACCCCATAGGGGTGACCCAGAAGTTTGCTCCTATCGAACTTCTGCATTTTAAAACTGCCAAAATTATCTCTTCAAGCTTGTTTTTACAGTATAAATTCTGTACCTTGTTAGCTTGGATATTGTTTGCTTTCGTGTCTTGTGCACGCCATAGTTGTCCATCTGAACTAGCCTTCTTTCTCTTATTTTTGTTCGGTTCAATCTGAGCTCCTGTCCCTGATTCATTCAGGTCACCTGTGTCTTTCTGAAGTACTCCATTATTGAGTTCAATGGAACCTTTCCTCGTTTCTGTCGCCTGACAGTCCTGAATAAAAAGTACAAACTAAAGAAATCAATCATTTTATGTCAAACCTGACACCATTAGATTCCTTCTGTTTTTTTCTTCCTAGCCTTTCTGAAATCGAATTACTTCAATTATTGGTTCTTTCCGACAGGTAAATGACAACAGAAGTCGATTACTTATGACAGGGACTGATCTGTTAAACCTACATCCCAAGGATTTTGACCTGAAGCGAATACATACAATAAAGAAAAGTTTGGGTTCATATGCAGCAACTGTGACAAGTAAAAGGCTTAATTATCATCAGAATTGATTGAGCCAGGGCCAGGTTTAGTGTAGGATTTTCTGATATATGATTGGCTTTGTGCATTAGCTGCAACATCTCACCATCTTGGTCTCTGGAAGAATGGCCTGACTGCATTGCATCAATGGATGTGAAATGTTGTTAAAACTAGAGGGGGAATATTGATATCCTGACACAAAAAAAAGGGAAAAAAAAGGGCCTTAAGATTGCAGGGAACAAGAAAAGGCCAAAGTTTAAGCCGGATCGAGATATTTACTGCTCGGCCGATATTCCAAAAAACCAATGGAAGCTGATTGATTGCTGATGAGAGATTGATAAGGAATCATGAAACCTCCATCTGCTAGCTGATTGCTACCATCCAAGATGGATGGTTCGGAATAAAAGTCAGTAGCATGGACATTGCTGTTGAAAAAATCAAGCCACATCAAGAGTTTGATTATCTGTTGTAAGCAAAAGAACTTGAAAATGATCATCTGGTTTCTATCATGAGCTTAAGTTTCTTTAGCTTACAGGACATCGAGAAATGTAAAAAAAACTCTTACAGTTTGTTCACCGATGTTGAGACTTCCAAATTTGATACCTGAGCTTCATTACTCCCTGTAAGTTTGAAGAAAGGTCACTAAACTCCATACTTCTGCAGAATCCAGAATCTTATTCTGGGTATATATAGTTTGTGTTCTTAACTCCAATCTAGCTCAGGATTCAAACTGAAGCCATAGTCGATCTCACGAATCATATTTTCATATATTACAAGTCAGAAAAAAAAAAGAAAAATCAAAGGAGATGGAAAGAATATAAACACCATTACCGACGTTATAAAGCTGAGAAGATACTGGGGGAAGAATGGCATTCCTCATTTTGACCAACTTCACTTTGATTCTCTGCTGTAGCAATTGATCAATATAAACTTACTAGTCAGAATATTAACTTACTAGTCAGAATATTACAGAAAAAGACAGGTTTCATGTCTGTCCATAAGGAAATTTCAAAGAAGCAACAATCAGAACTGTTGACATGCCAAACTAGGAGGAACAAGTATTCTGCAGAGATTGGAGAATATGTATAAACTGAAGCTCTCGGTGTCTCCAACCTTGCTGCTGCTTTAATGGAAAAAGAATAAAGCCCCATTTATAGCTCTGTACAAGGCTTCAAGGTTTGATCTTCAGATGAGTTTAGAGAGATGTGCAACGCAATGCAATATTTTACTCTTTCTTTGACATTTTTAACAGTGTTTCAAAATTTACACGTCTAGCAGGTTTCAGAAAATATAGGACTGTTGTAAATTCACAAGAGACATTGTTCTCAAACGTATCAGTAGCAAATGCACAAAGCATTGGAACGATCTGAGGATGGCAAGAAATTTAACCAAAATTCTGAAACATTCTCAGCTTCTTTTTACCTCTGGTTGAGAACACGAACAGCCTTCTATGCCCTTTCTTTTTTATACACAATGAAAGTGAACTCCAAGAGACCCTTGACTAGCTGAATTTCTATACGCTTATGAGAGACTTGTAAGGTTTCTTTGAATATGCCAAACGGTTCTAATGAGAGCCTATTTATTGCATGAAAGGAACAGGAAACGGTTGCAACAGGTGACTCATCCCACGACATGAAAAACCTTTCCAGGGGCGGCTCTCTAATATCAGGAAAACGGTCTTCTCCATTACCAGTTTGACTTGTGTTTAATTAACCCCGTTAAAGTAATTAATTCTCTTGAGAAGTTTTGGTCATGTCAAAAGCTTGGAATATCAGATATCCAAGTGACTGTATTTGGATTATATATCAGATGTCCATATAGAATCCTGATTAACTTACTCTTTCTACCTCTTCTACAATTAAATACTTTATGCAAATTATGCTCGATGAACTGGTACACTTAATGCCTGAACCTGTAAATGGTGGGCGATGGAAATGGAAAATGGTAGTGTTTTTGGTTTTACATAGGTTGATTTGAACTTAGTCTAATTTCTTTCGAGATCCTTCTTAAAACCCTTCAAGATCATGCAAAAACAAAACAATTATTGTAACAAAGAGGACCTATCAGATTAGAGAAGAGAAAAGAAGAATTCTAGCTAGTTGATTCTTTTTTTTTTTTTGGTTACAAGGAAAGAAAACAAATGAAACGACTAATGCATAGTGCTTAAACCCCTATGAAGGGTCCGAGGATAGAGAACGCCAGCACGATCGCGGGACAGTGCCTCCAAAATGCTTGGGGGTGGCTCTTGAAGGGTACGGAGCCCTTGCGCTGCGAAGGAAGCTAAGTATGCCAGGTTATTACCTTCACGGTGGGTATGCTGAAGTTGCACCTCCCAGTCTCAAAGGAGCAAGTCCCGTATACCTGTCACCAAAAACCAGAGCCCAGTCAAAAGATTATGTGAAGTGGAGAGAATATTGATTACTTCCAACGAATCCACTTCCACTAGAACACATCGATAACCCCAATCCCAAGCCACAATGAGACCGGAATACACCCCCCAGAGTTCTGCTACCAGGGGTTCACCGATGCCGATATTTTGTAAGAAGCCAACACACCAATGCCCCTGGGAATTCCTGATAACGCCGCCGACTGAAGCAATATCGGACTCCGAGTTCACGGTACCATCGATATTAAGTTGATTCTTTATTACTTCGCTTTATCAAAAAGTTGACAGAAACAATCTGAATTTAGTATGTCAGATAATGATTTTTCTAAGCACACTTACATTGATTATATGAATTAGCCGAGACGGCAAAGGGAATTTACAAATTGAAGTGAGAGAGGAACCTACTAAACTTTTCATCTTTGTCGTCCATGCATGGTGTTTACTGCTTGTCACTGTATGCATGCGTCAATCTTCGATGGTTTGGTATGGAGAAAGTTGACTTATTCCATTATTCTCTGTCAGGACAAATAAGACATTCATTTTGACCAAGATTTGAGTTATATTTAAGAATAAAAAGTCAGTTTTTTGGACTTAAAATTAGGTTTGAAATTAGACGTCTTAACTTAATACGATGCGACCAAAGTCTTTGAGGTCTGATTTATTTAAAGGGTTCAATTTTTCAAAAAGGGTTAAACTAAATTAAAATAGTATTCATTCGTATAAAAAAATTTAAAATAGTTAATAAAAATATAATCAGAATTCAAACTCAACTTCATATAAATATTATCATTGAATTCAATAAGAAAGATATAAAAGTTAATATATGTTTTAAATTAAAAATTTTAATTTTATTTATAATCATCATCTAAAAATATTATTAATTCGATAATTTTTTTAAAAAATAATCGCCATCTTCGAATAATTATTTTTACAAATTTATAAACTTGGACATCAATTCAACTCCTTAGGGACCTCTGAATTGTTCTTACATGTCTTAAGACTATTTAGATAAATCTAATCTACAATATTCAGTCTACATCAAATATAATTTATATTACATTTTAAGTCAAATATAGCGTGAGTTTATCGGACCACATCTTCTAGATATGGATGGGATCGTATAGAACAGAATTGGTACAGGATTATGGGCACAGAAGATTTGACCCGAGTTTATCCAAAGTCTTTTACAACTATTTTATTCTTCTGTATGCACTATGCAGATCAGCAGCTAAAACATGTATTTATCCTTTGATTCTCACGTTCAGTTTTTGTCGTGATTGTTAAAAACACATCAATTAATCTTCATTTACGTGCATGCCGAATAATTAATTATTTTTAAAAAATTGATCAAAAATATGTTAAAGAAGAACATTTCTTGATGTCTTGTATCTGTATGTTGAAAGAATCTTCTTCTGATCTATGAACACCTGCAACTATGGCTTAGTTCATAAATTTTTCTACTACAGAACAAAATCCAACTTTTGGAATCCTGAAATCTGATCCATTCGGTACTATTAATACTAATCCTACCCACTTTTGTATTATTAAAACAAAGCCGGTCTGGTTTAGCGAAGTGAAATGACATGTGGAATCAATATGAGAAGACAAACAGGATAAACACTTTTTCTTGGTTTTTGTTTATTTGAGTGTTTAGAAATCTTAAAAAATCGATAAAATGAGAATTTTAAGGTTTACAAAATTGAACCGGTATTAAAATGTCGTAAAATTGGTTAAAGATTAAATAAAATTAAAGAATTTGAAATAATATCGATGAGGAATTTGAAACAATATTATCCTTAATTTAAAATTTAATTGAAAAATAATCTGTTTATTTTTTTTTATAAAAATTGATTAATAAATTTACCGATTAATTTATAAGCTGAACGATTTTTAACAATAATGGTATTAAATAAATCAAACTAGAAAATTGGTCGATTCAAAATTTTCATGGTTAAATCACTTAAATCGATTCGATTTTTTTGTCATAGAATAATTGTCATAAAATATCAAAATAACTTACCAATTTCGGTCCTTTTTTGTTTATTCTTGCAGCTTTTCTTCTACTAAGCATTGAGAAAACAAAACTTATATATATGATAAGTTTCTTGATATGTGTTGATTTGTTTATTATCTCATTATGATTTGTTAGCGAAAATAACAGAAATAATTAAACTGGAACAGCTTATTTGGAAATGTAAGGCGTCATGATAATTACTGTTCTAAGTCAGAAATTCTTCCTCTACGAAATAGCAGGACAACGAGATTCGATTCCAAGATTAATACCTTCTCCACCAGTTTCGGTGCATTCGAAATAGCAGAGTAGGAACTGTCCCCTAGAAATAGAAGAAGTGCAGAAAAATGTATAATAAAACAGATACGTGCGACAAAATACAAAGATGTTTTTATTAAAAGGTGTCTATATGTATATAGAAAGGGATATGTTGTATAGAGCAAAAACTAAAACAAAAACACGATTGTAGGAAGAGAGAAACGAGAGAAAATGAGTGGGTCGTATAATGGTGGCAATTAACCAAATGAATGTAAGAAAATTTTGGGTAGTAACGATGGTGAACGTTTGGGGAAATTAACACATAAACGTTATGAACGTTTAGGTTACCCTTTGCCATTAAACCAAGTTTTTGGAACAATAATGCCAATACTCTCCCACTTAGTTCAAACCTTGAGAAACAAACTGTAACAATTTATGAAAAAAAAATAGGTGAACAATTAGGTGAACTAAGTTTTGAACCTAGTGTCCAAGAGAACTGGAGACAGAACCTGCTAAAGAAATAAACAGCCTTGAAATGCCCTGGTCTCATGATCACTCTAGAGGGATAGCCCAAATACTCTCATA
>JANZXV010000003.1:30098694-30108733 GCA_027576455.1 Erythroxylum roigii | reverse complement strand
GCAGAACTACGTTGGTCTCATTCACAGACGACATTAAATTCGAAAGCAGTGATGTCTTACACGAAATAATCAAACAATACGAAGAGAACAACAACAAGAGCAACCAGTATTTCAACTGACGTAGCAGCAAGAACAAAATAATATTCCAACTTATAACAAAATAAATAAGCAATAATATCCAACAACAGTAGCAATTCCAAAAACAAGAGCAAGAATATAAAATATCTCAACAAAGAGCAAGCAGAACAACACAATTTTAGTAAAGCAACTTATCTAGAAATGCAAGGTGTCGGAAAAATCATTGCTCTAAGTTGAAAATTTCCCTTTTACGGTGCAACGGGACAATTAGATCTAACTTCAGGATTAACGCCTTCTTCGCTAGCTTTGGTGCACTCCAAAGAGTGGAGTAGGAACTGTCCTTGAGAAGTAGAAGAAGCGCATACAAAATACAGAACAAAGCAGACGCGTGCAACAAAATATGAAGATGTTTTTGTTAAAAGGTGTCTATATGTGTGTAGAAAAGGATATCTTGTATGGAGCAAAAATTAAATCAAAAACACGACTGTAGGAGTAGAGAAACAAGAGCAAATGAGTGGGTCGTATATATAGAGGGAGAGCTCCATACGTTGAATGATAATAAAGACATATTAAAAGGGAACGTTGATAATAATGGTGGCAATTAACAACGTGAACGTAAGAAACGTTTGGATAATAACAATGGTGAACGTTCGGGGAAATTAACACATAAATGTTACGAACGTTTGGGTCAACGTTTGCCGTTAAACCAAGTTTTTGGAGCAATAATGCCTAACATAATTTATTATAATTACTAAATATCGAATCCAGGACAAAAGCTGAGGATCTTTTTTTCATGTTATGTTCTGGACAATCTATATAGCTTTATTTTATTTTATTTTTAAAGAAAATTCTCTTTTTTTTAGTATCTTACACAAAATTACAGGGAAATAACCGGTTTAAAAGAATTGTTTAGTAAAGTAAGAGATATGAGATTTTCCTATAATTTTAATAATTTGAAAAAAATAAAATGAACTTAATATGAATAATATTACCCATGAATCAATTAAATATTATTGAAACATAAACTAATTCAACTTTTAAATTTTATCTGAATTAATTAAATTCCACCTAAACTAATAATTTATAATAAATTATTGATTTCAGTCATTGATTTAAAAATTAAACCAAGTCAGTAGATTTAACTGAGATAACTTTGAACCACCCAATATTTCGATTCAGTTAACAACTTTTCAATTCGGTTTATTTTAATAAATTTTATTCTTAAAAATCGATTAATTTATTAATTAATCGAAAATTTTAAATTAATCTATTTTTATAATCCAATTAATGGTTTATATTATCCGCATATTTGTATGTTTATTGGGTTGACTTGTGAGAAATCTCATTGAAGCTACTCCATCCATATAATAAAACCAGGATGAAGGTTTAATAATGGAGAAGCATCCAATTGAGTTAATAACTGCAGGTGCAACATTGCTATGAAATCAATGTTTTAAAAATATATCCGAAAATTAAACTGATAAAATAAAAAATAAGGTTTGAAAATTTTAACCAGTATTAAACCGTCGTAAAATCAAAAAATTTGAAATATTATTAAAATAAATTGTTCTTATTTATTGAAAAATTAAAGTTTAATTGAGAATAGACATTGTTAAAAAAAATTATTTGCTTTATTTTAGTATATAAAAATCAATATTAATTAATTAATTAATTAACAAGTATGTTTTTAATAACAAAAAATATTAAAATATATTGAATTAGAATGTTGAAAATTGAACAAAAATGTGTTAACCTAATCGATATGATTCAATTTTTAATCATTGATGAAAATCATATACATATAAATATATATATATATATATTTTAAGTTAATCTTAAGTTAATATTTAAATATAATTATTGTTTAAATTTAATTGAAACTTGATTAGATTCAATTTATTTGGTTAAATTTCGTATTTTTATTGTCTTTAAATTATGGATGATAATGGGCTAACCTATGGGCTAGATTTAGGTATTCTCAATGGGCCGATCTATGAGTCAGGTTCATACTGACCCAAAGTGTAATCATTTTTAATAAAACATCATCATTTTGTTTAAAAGAGTTATATTTCGGGCAAACCTGAGCGTGGACAATCCAAGTTCGGACTCAGTTAAAAAAAGTCGATATTTTAAACTTTTAATTTTTAAAAATTGGCGTAATAGATATAAACAATTTATAACAAATTAATAAAATATGTGCATCAACAACTATGCATGTTAGGTTTGATATTGTTTTCAAAAATCTTAAAAATGAATAGAAATATAGTTGTTACATAAAAGATGGGCATAAAAACCATAGAAAATTAAACTAAAACTCTCAAATTATAAATTTAAGGATTATTTATTATAACCCTTTTTTTATATTTCTCATATTTTTCCTTCTATATCTAACTTTCTTTCAACTTTCTATTATAAGAATACATTTAATTTGAATTTTTTAATTATGAATTAACATATTGCATTTTAAATTTTAAAAAATAAAATTTACAAGCATATTTTCCCTTAATTCAGCTAAATTAATTATTTATAAGAATATTTCCTCTTAAATTTCATCAAAATTAATTATTTATAAGCTTATTTCCTCTTAAATTTCATCAAAATTAATTATTTATAAACATATTTCTCCGTAATATTATAAAAAATTTAAATGAAAATTAGAACATTATCTCTTCACTTGGTCCACCTTATATAATCTGGGCCTAGCCTGAAAGGCCCAATATCCTTTTTTTTCTAGTCAAAGTAAAAATAAAAAAACCAAAAAAGAAGAAAGGAAAGCAAGTTCTTAATAATCTTCGAGACACCAGAATATGGCAGAACGCATCAACATTAAACGCATCAAATCTGTGACTCGGTAGGTTTAGGGTTGTTACAATCTCCTCTTGTTCTGAAGTTTCTTTCTCTGGGTAAGCATGTTTCGATCCTAAGCTCTCTCAGCTTCAAATACACCTCTGTAGCTGATAAATATGTACGGAAATGAGCTTAAAACTCACATTTTTTAATGTTTCTTTTTGTTTCTAGTGTTGCCCTCGATTTTTTAAAAATTAATTTATGCGATATATCTTGTGTTTTGCCTTCCTTGAACTTGTGGTGTTGCAGATATGAGTTGAATAATGGTTCATGTCTTCTGCTTGTAATAATTTTGTGCGTTCAGGAAGAGACATGGATGTCCGGAGACTGGGAATTAAGGATTTGTGGTTTCTGATTTTTGTGTTTCTCGTAGTGGGTATTTTGTCTTTGGATGAATTCATGGTTCGACTGTGTATGCCAGTTGATTTTATTAAAGACTGGAGGAGAAAAGGGAAAGCAAATCTTGGTGTTAAACAAATACTCTTAACTGTTGTTATGCTAGGGCTTATCATCGGTTCTTGTACTTAATCATTTCTTTTCCTCTTTTGGGTGTCCATGTGAGTTGTGGAGTTCAGTTAGAAGAATCGTCTCTGGTTAGGATTTTTTAAGGCATTATGATTCGATGTGTTCGGTTGTATCTTCATTTCGTGTCTATTTTTCACTTTTGGTTGTGAAGTAATCATGCGTTCTTGTGGGATTTCTCATTTTCTCTCCATACTTATTGACAGGCACTGGAGGCCTATTCTATGATTGAGGTATAAGTGACAGTGTTTGATAAAGATAAATTAGACTTATAGTGATGACGTGGTTTAGAGCTGGTTCTAGTGTGGCAAGGGTTGCCATTAAGAGGTCCTTATCACAGGCAGGATCATATACAACAAAAGCCCGCACCATCCCTGCACAGAATAGATATTTTCATAACACGGTTTTCAAGTCAAAAGCGCAAAGTGCACCTGTTCCTCGTCCTGTGCCCCTGTCCAAGCTTACTGATAGCTTCTTGGATGGAACTAGTAGTGTCTACCTAGAGGAGCTTCAAAGGGCTTGGGAAGCTGACCCAAGTAGTGTAGATGAGTCATGGGATAATTTCTTTAGAAACTTTGTTGGCCAGGCTGCCACATCGCCTGGAATTTCAGGCCAAACAATTCAGGAAAGCATGCGCTTATTGTTGTTTGTGAGGGCCTACCAGGTCAATGGTCACATGAAAGCTAAATTGGATCCGCTGGGATTGGAAGAGAGGCAAGTCCCTGAAGACTTGAACCCGGCTCTTTATGGTTTCACTGAAGCTGATCTTGATAGAGAATTCTTCATAGGAGTGTGGAGGATGTCTGGGTTTCTGTCTGAGAATCGTCCAGTTCAGACACTTAGATCCATATTGACCCGGCTTGAGCAGGCTTATTGCGGGACCATTGGCTATGAATACATGCACATTGCAGATCGGGATAAATGTAATTGGTTGAGGGACAAGATTGAAACCCCAACTCCTACTCAATATAATCGCCAGCGACGGGAGGTTATTCTTGACAGGCTGATATGGAGTACACAGTTTGAGAACTTCTTGGCCACAAAGTGGACAGCAGCAAAAAGATTTGGGCTTGAAGGTGGGGAAACTTTGATTCCTGGCATGAAGGAGATGTTTGATAGGTCAGCTGATCTTGGGGTTGAAAGTATAGTTATTGGAATGCCTCATAGAGGAAGACTGAATGTCCTAGGAAATGTTGTTCGGAAGCCACTTCGTCAAATTTTTAGTGAGTTCAGTGGAGGAACAAAACCTGTAGATGAAGTTGGGCTGTACACTGGAACTGGTGATGTCAAATATCACTTGGGGACTTCTTATGATCGTCCAACCAGAGGTGGGAAGAGAATACATTTGTCTTTGGTTGCAAATCCTAGTCACTTGGAAGCTGTTGATCCTGTTGTTGTTGGGAAAACTAGAGCGAAGCAATACTACTCAAATGATAACGATAGGACAAAGAATATGGGAATCTTGATTCATGGTGATGGTAGCTTTGCTGGGCAAGGTGTTGTCTATGAAACTTTACATCTTAGTGCCCTTCCAAACTACACTACTGGTGGAACAATACACATTGTGGTGAACAACCAAGTTGCTTTCACAACAGACCCAAGGGCCGGCAGATCTTCACAGTACTGCACTGATGTTGCAAAAGCGTTGAGTGCCCCAATATTTCATGTAAATGGAGATGATGTGGAGGCTGTTGTGCATGTCTGTGAGCTTGCAGCTGAGTGGCGCCAAACTTTTCACTCAGATGTTGTAATTGACTTGGTATGTTATCGTCGTTTCGGGCATAATGAGATTGATGAGCCATCTTTCACACAGCCCAAAATGTATCAGGTTAGCTTCATTTTCTTATTTTTCTACTAGATTTTCTGTATTTCATTGCCATTTCAAAATAATTTGTCATTATTATCTAATCTGTGGTGCTGTTAAAATATAATTCAAATCTATTTTTCAAAATTTTACTTCTTTCGTGTGTTTTCTTTTATTGTTATTGTTGATATAAATTTGTATTTTGATTTCATTAAGTAGCCTTTTAATTGCTTTCTTGAGATAAGTCAAAACATTATTGATTTCTAACACGATTTGGTTAACAGATCATCCGGAACCATCCTTCGGCTCTTGAATTTTACCGAAACAAACTTCTGGAATCTGGACAGGTGACACAAGAAGATATTAACAAGATACAGGAGAAAGTCAATTCAATCCTCAATGAAGAATTTTTGGCTAGCAAAGATTATCTTCTAAAAAGAAGAGATTGGCTTTCATCCCATTGGTCAGGGTTTAAGTCACCAGAACAGCTTTCCCGTGTCCGAAACACTGGGTACACTGAATTGCTTCTTTCGTTTGAGTTAGCTGTCATTAAATCCTTCGTTTGTGATTTATTCTTAAATTATGGTGTTATTCAGGGTGAAGCCTGACATTTTGAAGAACGTGGGCAAAGCTATCACAAATCTTCCAGAAAACTTTAAACCTCATAGGGTTGTGAAGAAGGTTTATGAACAGCGTGCCCAAATGATTGAAACAGGGGAAGGAATTGACTGGGCACTTGGTGAAGCTCTTGCATTCGCTACATTGCTGGTAGAAGGTAACCATGTTCGATTGAGTGGTCAGGATGTTGAAAGAGGTACTTTTAGTCATCGACATTCAGTCCTTCATGACCAACAAACGGGGGAGAAGTATTGCCCTCTTGACCATGTTATTATGAATCAAAATGAGGAGATGTTTACTGTTAGCAACAGGTATTTACGTAGTACCCTTTTTCATGCTGAGACTCTATAACTCGGTGAAGTTTGCATGTGCGTCTTCATTAACAGTCCTGCTTGTCCATAAAACAGATTAATGCTTGAGAACATAGAAGACTAAGACACGGAATATCTCTCATTTAGTTTGATGCTTTATGGTCGATTTTCTTGCTCTAATGACAAAAGTGTATTCTCTCATGCAGCTCCCTCTCAGAATTTGGTGTCCTTGGATTTGAATTGGGTTACTCGATGGAAAATCCAAATCAATTGATACTTTGGGAAGCTCAGTTTGGTGACTTTGCCAATGGAGCTCAAGTCATATTTGATCAATTTCTGAGCAGTGGTGAATCAAAGTGGTTACGTCAGACTGGGCTTGTTGTGCTTCTTCCTCATGGTTATGATGGTCAAGGCCCTGAACATTCAAGTGCACGTTTAGAACGCTTCCTTCAGGTGATTCTCATTGAAATATTTGCGTCATATTTTTCCACCTTAGCTTTAAATATCTTACCACTTTTATCTTTTTAAGAGCAGTGGTTGTTTTACCTGGCAAAGAACTGAAGATTGGATTGTCTCGAGTTCTGAGGCCACTGTTTGGTCTGATTAGTATTTATAGCTGATTAAATAAGTGTTCAACAGCGCAATACTTATTATTCAATTAGTTCAGTAAGGCTTCACTCAACTAACATGCATAATCAATGAATTGCAGATGAGTGATGACAACCCTTATGCCATTCCTGAGATGGAACCAACTCTAAGGAAGCAAATTCAGGAATGCAATTGGCAAGTGGTGAATGTTACAACTCCTGCCAATTATTTCCATGTATTGCGGCGGCAGGTAACGATAACTAGTTCTACTGTGAATTGCAGTTCAACTTCCAATAAATTCTCTCTCATGTTATGAGTTTCATGAGCCAGATACACAGGGACTTCCGTAAACCTCTAATTGTGATGGCTCCCAAGAACCTACTTCGCCATCCTGAATGTAAATCAAATTTGTCCGAGTTTGATGATGTACAAGGCCATCCTGGGTTCGACAAACAGGGAACAAGATTTAAGCGTCTCATAAAGGATAAGAATGACCACTCTAATCTTGAGGAGGGTATTAGACGTTTAGTTCTTTGCTCTGGGAAGGTATGCTACTTTTTGTTTGTTTTTGTTTCAGCGTTTTCAAAATAAATGCATATTGTATAGCAAGAGGGGATTGTTATTTAACATATAAATCATTGCTTGCAGCTCTACTATGAACTTGATGAAGAGCGCCGTAAGGTGGGGGCTAATGATGTTGCAATTTGTAGGGTTGAACAGCTGTGTCCCTTCCCATATGATCTTGTCCAGCGTGAACTGAAGAGATATCCTAGTATGTATTTCAGCTGGATGCATAATCCTTTGTATTGATTAGATGTTCGCTTGTTAGTCACTTGTCCTTCATGGCTGCTATGGTGTTAATGATTTCTTAGAGAGCACAACATTGAACGAAGTGATGGGCAGTGGCAGTTTTTACTTTCGAGAAAATTAGCTGTGAAATTTACAGAAAGGAAAGAATAAGATTTTAATAGATGAGACTTTTAAGTAGCTGTGGATTGTGGTTGATTGAGCTATTTATTTCCTTGAGGAATTACATCTTTTTCAGTTGGAAAGAATATCTCTTCCATTTGGGGTTGTTGACCTCTTTTTTGTCAGTACAAGTAATGTGCTTGACACAACTTATCTTTTGTTTTCCAGATGCTGAGATAGTTTGGTGCCAGGAAGAGCCAATGAACATGGGTGCATACAGTTATATCGCCCCCCGGCTTTTCACTACCGTGAAAGCTCTGGATAGAGGAACAATGGAGGACATCAAGTATCTCGGCCGTGCTCCATCTGCTGCAACTGCCACTGGTTTCTACCAAGTTCATGTCAAGGAACAGACAGAGATTTTGCAGAAGTCCATGCAACCCGAACCGATAAAGTATCCTCTATGAAGCCCTTTTTTTAAGGAAAAACAGTATCACGTTTACAGTAAATCTTCTTTCCAGGATGTACCAAAACTGTTTTTTTCTTTAATTCTGTGCTTGCTCCCATTGCTTCGTTTAGCCAAAGGCAGGTTGGTGTTGTAAAAGTTTTTGAGTTGCACCTTCAGGTTTTTGCCTGGAAATATGGTGCCTTACTTTTTTCACTGTCCACAGAATAACTAGGTGCTCTGTTTGTCACCTTGGGAAAACTTTTTCCATCAGTTTGTTATATCCACAATCTTTTCTGACAAGAACTACAATTACTGTGTACTTGCTCAAGATCTGAAGATTATTTAAGTTAGTGTTAATTTCAACAGTATTGTTTATTCCACAATTTGGTTCATCCTCCATTGATGAGGAAAACCTCAAGGTTCTGAATTCAAGCTTGAACTTTCAAATATTTGAATAATTTTAAATAGATTCAACCGTTTTTTTCAATGATGCCTATGCTTAGAAAGTTATTCAATTGATATGTTTTAAGAATTGAAGTAGCTTATAAGAAAGTTGTATGTCGGAAAATGCAAGAAGTAAACATAACATAAAATTTAAGGGTTAAATTCTTAGCACATAAAATTTGTCTAATTTAAATTTTAAGTTCGTCGAGATTGAGTATTATAATTAGTTTCTCTAATTTGAATTCATATAGTTTAAATATTCAAATTCAATCATATACTGGACGTGACAATAAGAAAAATATATGATTTTTTAGACTATGAATGCATTATTTATTTATTAATATTATTTTCTTATTTCTTCTTCTCCTTATTATTATTATTTTAACATTTATTTTTATTTTAATATTTATTTATTTATTTATAGGTGGGTATTTTAAAAAGATTCTCTCTACTACTTAATTGTTTAGATATTCTTTCAATTCGCGGAATAACTAAAGCAGTCCCTCCCTTATCTTTATGTATTCCGAGTGCGTCAGGAATAGATTTCATGGCTTGAGGACAAATTTATCCTTCTCTACCGTGAAAGAGGGTTGTTCATCTCCCAATCTTCAAGTGATTCTCTTCTCCACCCCAACCTTCGATTGCGATCGTCTGCCCCTCTCTTCTGGGCAAGTTAAAAATGTTCTCTCCCAATAAGTTTTGTCCTTCTCTTCTAGTTTCACCATTTTTGTATTGTTTGTGTTCTTGAATCTCACCGGTAGTTTAATACTTCTTCTTCTTCTTCTTCTTCTGGGTTTTGCTCCTCATTCTGAACCATTCCATTTTTAGATTTAATACTTCTTATTTCTGGGTTTTGCTATTCCCTTCGAACTTAAAATTTATGGGTTTAATGCTTCTTCTTCTCTTTTGCGGTACTAAAATTTCTGGGTCTGGAGAATTAACCAAAGCTAAAGGCTATTTGGCTTTAGGAGTTGGCCTGATGGGGCTAATTCCACGGTAAAGATTGCTGCTTTGATTTGCTTTTGTTGCTTTCACGTGACCTTTGAAAAGTTGAATTTTGTGTTGTGGAGTTGTATTTTAGCTTTAATGGAATTATGATGACCGTTGCAGGTGAGACTGACGTTTGATGAGCCTGAAGTTGGCATTACCGTTGTGAAGTTGATTCATTCTGATATTCCTGAAGAAGACATGTTTGTTTTAACTCATTGGTTTTGGATGGATTGAGGTACGTCTTTCTGTTCTGCCCTTTGGAAAAAAACACCAAAAAGAGTTCAGGCATTACATCTTGTTCAAACAAAGGAAACAGTGAGATTTCCCAGAAACTTAGAATGGCAGGTCTGGAAAGCATTATAAACTGGGTTGCTGTTGATAGTTCAAAATTAAATTAATGGAATTGTTCTTGTTTATTGCTTCATTTCTCTTCGACCTGTCTATATAACTAGTGAAATTGCAGGTTGTTCTGTGGAATGA
>JANZXV010000003.1:30026998-30039483 GCA_027576455.1 Erythroxylum roigii | reverse complement strand
GTTTGTGACTTTTTATGCATATTTATAATTTTACTTCCAAAATTACCCTTTAATTTCTCTCACATCTTAATTACACATATTATATTTTCAAGGCACTTTAACATGTAATTAATAAGAGTATATCAGACATTTTATTAACTTTCTTAATAAGTGTGTATTCCTCTAAAACGACACTTATTTTTAATAAAAGGGAGTAGGAAATTTAGAATAATTTTTTTTATCAACGGAGTGCTTCATCTTATCAATGTTTTTATACTCTATTTTCTATCTTTCATCACATTACAAAACACTAATTCAAAGGATGTCTCAAAGTACAGTACCTCAGGCTTTTTGTTTTGCAGAATAAACAGGAAGCTTGTATGTTACAAACTAGATTTCCAAAAACTGATCCCATATCTTCAGAGGTTGTGGATGGCAGATTCAAACAATCTAACAGCACCTAAAAAGATAAAAAAACGCTGAAGATAGAAGTTTGTTTATTCTCAAAACTCTCCCCAAAAGAGACCATATTCTTAAAAATTAGTAGCGGCATGAATAGGGTGATGTGAAGTGCCACCATTGTAGATATTATCCTAAACAATGGATAAGAGTGAAATTGAGCAAAAAACTCAAATGTAGTAGTGCCCTTCCCTTTCAACAAAGATTAAGCAGTCAAGCAGATGCACAAAACAGAGCAGACTTTAGATCTCACAAGGAACAAGCTATGCATATTAACTATACTTCATAAAAGGATTACAAGAACCCTAACTTCTTTTTCAACTTCCTCCTCTAATTTGCACAAATTATCAAAATTTACAGTAGAAATACATTAATCACCAAGCTATAATCAAGGTCATTCCAATTCACAAACAGAAGGCAATGAAAGAAAATCTAGGACTGAAATCAAGCTGCCACTTCCTCAGCACTATAGTTACTGCCTCCACACAAGTTCCTAATTATTCAGCAAATTAATATACCATGGAGAAAAAGCGAGCACTCCATGCTTTCCTCCAAAAAGAATAACATTTACTAACCCCGAGAGCTCATCCTCAGCATCCAACCAACTCCAAAAATTTCCTATGTCTAAGCTCTATGTCTGAACAATGTCAATTACAGTTGCCACCACATTGACTGAGACCCACCTAGCCATGGATTTTGCTGTTGCAAGCTTCACCATCTGCATTCTGCCTTCCTACTCTGGAAACTCCTACCAATTGATATCCAAGAAAGAAATACTAGTAGAAATCATCATTTCAGCAAGTGGAAGAGGAGAATAAGACTATACAAAACAGTCTGATACAATTTCCGTGTATCAGACCCAAACTAAATCAGTCGGTGCTGTCGCAAACCCTTGCCAAAGTGGGGTTGCATCAATCTGACATACAAACCATTCTTGGACATCAACGAATCATGAGTTCCTTCCTCTACAATTCGCCCTCCATTTAGAACTACAATATTGTCAACATGCCTCATCATTGCAGCTCTATGAGCTATCAGAATGGTAGTTTTGTTCCCCATAATCAGCGTATCAAGTGCCTCTTGCACCACTCGACTTGATTCAGATTCAATGGACGAGCTAGCCTCATCCAATAACAATATGGGTGCATTCTTCAATACCACTCGAGCAATTGCAATTCTCTGCTTCTGTCCTGGCGTCAAGTCCACACCCCTCATTCCCACATGTGTGTCATAACCACGAGGTAAGCTACTAATAAAATGGTGTGCGTTTGCTATTCTAGCAGCTTCTTTTATCTCAGCTTCACTAGCATTATGCCTTGCATATATAATGTTTTCTCTTATTGTTGTTGAGAAAATAATGGGCTCCTGCTGAACAAGACCTAGATGGCTCCTCAGCCATCTTAGGTTATAGAGCTTCAGATCTCTTCCATCAAGTAGAACTTGACCAGCAACTGGATCATAAAATCTCTCGATTAAAGAAATTATGGTGCTCTTTCCAGACCCTGAAACCCCCACAACAGCGATAGTTTGTCCACCATTAACTTTGAGACTGAAATTGCTTAATACCAACACTTCTGGGCGAGTTGGATAACAGAAATCTACATTCTTCAACTCAATGCTTCCATAAACATTTGGAGGCTTCAATGCTGAGTTATCATCTGGATCTATCTTAGGAACCCGATCTATAATTTCAAATACTGAAATGAGGGACTTCCGTCGTTTAAGAATGTAAGGAGCCAACCCAAATGGCTCGACCAGGGCAAATGTAGCAAAGGAGAAAACCATATACTCCTTGAGAGCTGTATACAAATGCACACGGTCATGTTTTACAGAGTAAGCAGTGTACCAGAGAAGAAGAGCATTACATGCAAAAAGAAGAAACTGTGAAAATCCAAATGCAAAACCAATGGCCATTCCATGCATAAAACTTTGCTTGAATATTTTCTTCAACTGCAGCCTATACAACTCCATTACTTTGTTGCCAGCACAAAATGCAACTACAGTGTAAATATTTCTAACAGCATCCTCAAGGACCAATGATGCCTTCCTGTGCATCTCCTGGATGCCCCTTGAAAATCCAGCTAGCCACAACTTCTGCAACATTCAAGAAGGTAATGCATACGATTAGGTGCAAAGTATTTCATCAAACTCTAAAATCTTGTTCTCCAGGATTTGAACAGTGTTAGGGACATACTCCAAATCTACTTGGTTTCAAACATTGATAACCACAATGGGAAAGGGAAAGGAGCTGATGTCAATGTTTATGCTTTATAGGATACTAAAAAAGAGCTTGGTCAATGAATAAGCAGCATTTTCAGTTAAGAAGAATCAACCAGAAAGCAGCTCAACAATTGCTGCAAATAAATATTTAGATGAACACGCAGTTTAGAGAAATTAAATTTGGACGTGCATTAACTTGAAAACCATGAAATTTTTCTGTAAATCATATAATCCATGAAGCCCATCAAGGACTCAAAAAAGAAATCATAGAAAATTTAAATGCATTTATCTCATTAGGCAAGTACCTACCTATCATATGGTCTCAAAAATGAAATGGGCCAAATGGATACAGAAAATAATGCAAACCTGTGCAATCGCAGAAATAGTGAGAACTGGTAAGGTTGCCAATGCCACAAGAGCCAATTTCCATTCAAGCACCATTCCAATGACAACAGCCACAATGACAGCGGCACTGTCTTGTATAAATATTGAAAGTCGGTTGCTAAATGCAGCTCGGACAAATGTAGCATCATTAGCCAAGCGCATGGATAATGTGTCAGAACTATTCTCCTCATCATCAAACCATCCAACTTCATTGCGCAACATTGCTGTCAAAAGGTACTGATAAGGTAAAGTTGATGCAGAAAAGTACAGGACAGTTCCTACATAAAAGAGCATCAACTTGTGTAAAATAAAGAATTCTTTACCTGAGAACATCATTCTCCGAACACGCTCAGTCATCTTCTCCCCCATAATTCCGAAATAGAAATGCTGCAAGAAATTCGCCACAACTGTCACCACTCCCATGCAAGCAATTAGCAGGCACCACTTGTCTACATCATGTCGCAAATGGTGATGTTCTTCCCTTGCATACTTATAGTAAGCAGTCACTATCAGTGCAATAACATAAGCAAGTAGTGGATTGAAAGACCCAAAGATGGCAGCACCAATGCTCCCTAGAACAGCATAAAGCCACTCTGCAAAACTAAGCTCTGCCAGCCTCCAAAATGATGGTGATTCTTGATGCTTCAGTTCTTTTGCATCCTTAACTTTATTTGGAAAATCGTCAGAGTGACTAAGGGGTCGGCTAAAAGTCTGTGAGTGTGATCGTTCATTTTTTGGATCAGTTGTCAATAGTGGTGATACAGGGGATTCTGGGTCTGAACCATTAGCTGTATGCCGATGTGCAGGTTGAACATCAATCTTCGGTAGTTCTGGCAGTCTCATCTCAAAACTATCTTGCCTTCGTATTGATGGCTCTTTATCAGTTCCATCCACAGAAAGACCATTTTCCAGTAGTTTCTCTGATGGTGGGCTGCGGGCTTTAGGGGATTCTTGTGAATTAAAGGCACCATCAGAAGGTCGTAATACACCAGGAACTCTCTGCAGAGAAGGTGATTTCATCATTTTAGGAGAAGAGGGTTCTTGGACACTGTGACTTGCAGAAGAATCCTTCTCAATTTGGAATGCAGCAGACTCCGTGTAATTCCTCACTGGCACCCTGGATAAATGTACACATATTGTCAGTACAGGTTAGCATACTCAATATACCTTTCCAAAAACTACTGACAGAAGGAAAGTGGGGAAAAATTAGTCCCATATAATACCTCCTTGGAAGTTTTGCCGCTTCTTCACATTTGAGAAGCTCTGCATATAGACCATCCAAGGTCAATAATTCGTCATGTGTCCCGATTTCAACAAGCTGACCCTCCTCCATTACAGCTATGTAATCAGCATTTCTGATAAGACTAAGACGTCGGGCTATTATTATTGTTGAACGTCCCAACATAAGAAGATTTAAAGCTTCCTGAACTGCTCTCTCAGCTTCAAAATCAAGTCCACCAGTCACCTCATCTAGAAGAAGAATTGTTGGGTTTAAAAGAACTGCTCTAGCAATAGAAAGTTTAATTTTCTGCTCCTCCGTGAGTGCCAAACCAGCCCTACCCACCTGAAATCCACAGGAATTCATTTTCTAAAAATATAGATCAAAGAGAAAAAAACAACAAAGGATTAAGTTACAGTTTCTGAACATTAAGTTGCACCTGTGTTTCATAGCCTCTCTCAAGTGAACTGATAAATGTATGTGCGTGTGCTATTTTGGCAGCTTCTTCAATCTGATCCATAGTAGCATCTCGTCCATAAGCAATATTGTCTCCCACACTCAAGCTTAGTAGGGCAGGTTCCTGAGTAACCAGTCCTATTTGGCTTCTTAGCCATTCTAGTTTCAGGTTTTTGATGTTTTCTCCATCCAGAAGAACTTCCCCTGAACAAAAGAAGCGAGGAAAACAGTAGAATTTGCATGTTCAATATTAACTTGTGGAAAAAAAATAATAAGTGAAGTGAGACAACAGCACTAGCTCGTAATTGTATTAGAAATAGAAAAGCCATTAATACCTAACGTAGGGTCATAAAACCGCTCCATGAGTGGGATAATACTGCTTTTTCCTGAGCCATTTCTTCCAACAAGGGCCACAGCCTTTTTAGCAGGTACTGTGAGGTAAAATCCACTCAAGATGGGTATCTCAGGACGAGAAAGATAGCTAAAATATACATTCCGAAACTCAATATTTCCTTGTACTGAAACTAGGGTGTTCCCATCTTGATTAACAGTAGAGGATGATCGGCTTATCATCTCATAAAGTCTATATGCTGCAATTCGTCCTTGGTCAAAGGAGTAGAAATTTGTTGCTGCCTGATTTAGTCCACTACCAAATGCAGAAGATATGGACAATAAGAAAACATATAGACAAGACAGCAACAGAAAGAGGGAGAAAATTAGAGACTTACAGCCCACTCAATATCACAGCAAATAAGGCCGTAATTACTTCCCCACCATGAGCTTTATTGTGTATAACCAGGAACCTGCCAACCCAAAGTTGCAAGGCACAAGAACATATAGCAAGCCCGTATGTAAACCCAAGCCCCAATCCTTGCACAAGGCTAATCAAAATACCATATCTCAAAGTTGCCTGTAGTGAGGTTGCATAAGAATACTTTGCCAAAGTTTCATTTGTGAATGCATACAATGTCCTAATATAAGAGACCGCCTGCATAACATGAAGAAAGTATTACATTAGGTAACAAAACTCTAAAATATATCAACAGAATAATGGCTATGTTACAACTTAGTGTTAATAAGTTCAAACATTACAATCAATAGCAGCAGCCCAATTGAATAACAGATCATCAAGGAGACGCATTCTGATATACAGCAAAACACAGAAAAAGTAACCAAAATGACTTCAATATACTGATTGTTTAAAGGATGACCACAAAAGAGGAAATCTAGAGCATGTCCATAACAGCTAAACAGGACTTGATCAATCCAAATAGGAAAAGAAGATTACAACATCTCGGCACAGACGTATAACTTCCAAAAGGGAAGCGAGGGGGATTGGTAAATGTCAGTGTTGAAAGACAGGGAAAAAGAATACCTGTTCTGCAATGCTAGCTGCTTCGGCATACGCATCTTGAATGCTCTCAGCTAGCCTGTGAAGAAAAATATTTGATATTCCACCTGCAGCAACAATGAATGGACCAGTGGCTAATGTTATGAGCGCTATCTCCCAGCAGTTGATAAATCCAATAACAAGGCCACTGAAAAATGTAGCCATGTTATGAATGTAATTTCCAACCTGCATTGCGAAGGGTCATTCAAGCTTAACATTTGCCCAAAACTGCAATTAACTTGAGGTGCACGAGGAAAGAATTTAGCTGTTATGTACCTTTTCACTAAGAGCAGACTGAATGAGCAGCACATCACTCAATACTTGACTAACAATGTCCCCATTATTCCCATAGGTATCGAAGAAACTCATATCCTGGTTAAGTAGTACTTGAACATACTTTGACCTTATGACAGCTGTCTGACGTTCTCCAGTTAGAATCCAGCATGAAACCTCTGTTACAGAAAGAAAGACAATGTCAATGGTTAAAAAACATATCATGAAATGGTCAATGAGTTGTAAAAAAGCTGATTAATGGATAAAACTCACCAATCCAACCAGCAGCAAACACACCGCATGCTATGTAAACAATCTTTAAAGCAAGCTGCAAAGCAAACATCATAGTTAAAACCAAACAGAAGATGATATATAAGCTATTTAAATAGAGAACAAACTGATGAGATGAACAGCACATCATAAAGTAAAGGATCAAATGGAGGACCTAATTTTTTATTGAACTGTCGTCAGAAAGGAAAAGACTAGGTAAAAAGGCCATTTATGAATGGTGTGAGCTAGCACTTAAATCTGAATGCACATCAATCTGAATGTAAATGAGAATTAAACGCAAATTTTTCAGTTCAGATATTTCATCAGTGAAGAAACAAATTTAAAGTGGCTCTAAATTATTCGAGAAGTCAAAATATCAAGACTCTCTGAGTAAAAATTGGCACATAATCAAAAAGAATCCAAGATTTATAGATAAACATCCAATGTTTTATTCCAGGAAAAAGAATTAGACAACTGGGAAAAAACCTAAGTTTTTTTTAATTGAGTACCACTTAAGGGTGTTCATTACTTCATATCTTATTTGCATAGAGTTTAACATAAATAAGTTGAAAATTCTACAGGTCTGTCAAGGATTACCAGATAGTATTATGAGTTGAATTTATCTAATGGATACAAAGTGATACATTATTAAAGACTCCAAACTGTAAAACCACAGATGGTAATGTCTGGATAGGAATATCACCAACACTAGCTTATAATAGTCCACTATTATCAATCAAATCCCTAGAAAAACAAACAGCTGCACAAAAATGACTACTCAACAATCATGATAGACAGGATTAGTCAGTAGAGACCCAGCCCAAACTCCCCCAACATCCTAATACAAAACATAGCATAACAATTGACAAACCTAACCACCCCTGTGCTTAGTTAGATAAAGGGATTCCATAGGAAGCATGTATCCTAGCAAAAGCACTCCAAAACCATGCATTCTCAAAAATAAAAAACTCACATGCACCGACCCACTAAGTACTTTCCTTTACAAGCTTCTGTGAAACCTCTCAATGAACAGCTAAAAACCCAATAAAGATGACCAAGACAACAATCTCTTGATTTGGACTTACAATCCCATTACGAACTCACACAAGATAAACAACATCCAGAAGAAAGAACCCAAATCTCTTTTCATTTCAGAAACTACAGCACCAAGAAATAAATAGAGCTTTAACACAGAGAATCCGAAACTAAACAATTTCAATTATGTGCTCCCAAAAATGTAGAAGAAATTCCACCAGCGAGCCTACACAACAAGCAAGCTCAAACAAACTTAGTTTCATCAAGCTCACTCAGAACCCTAGCTGGCTTCCAACTTCCACCAAAAAACTAAAAGGCAGATGACACACACACACACACACTAAAAGACTGAACTGAAAGAGTTTGTTCACATTACTCACATCTGTGAACCTATCAAATGGATCCTCATTCTTCATTCTTAAAACCTCTATGATCTTCGCGAAGTAGTGCAAGTAAACAACAAGCGCTGTCCCATGCGCCGCCGCAGCGAGGGAGCCGACGATCATGAGCCCCCAGTCAAGCCGGTCTGCGCAAGCAAAGAGCCGAGAGAACGGAACGGCGGCGGGCGGCGGCTCCATTTCGTCGCCCTCCTCGATCTCCTCCTCCGCCTCCGTCTGCGCAGTCGCCGCAGCAGCAGCTGCAGCCTCCGCGTTGGTGTCCATGTAAGGAGACGGCGACTCCGGCGGCTCCGACACCTCCGATACTGGCGTTAACGGTTGTATGTGCGGTGGGGACCACCCGAACAACCCCCTGGAAATCATCATCTTCCTCGACTACGATACGAAACCCTAATCAGTCCCTCTCAACCCCCAAATTTAGCAGCCGATCCGCTAAATTTAGAGGTCCGGTAGTTTCAGAGTTTTGTTGGGTCCGATTTCGAAATCGCGAAAATTAAAATTAAACAAAAAGAAGAATCACAAAGCTCAGAGAAAAGTAGAGGATTGCGGGTCAAAAGAGGTGTGTTGGCAGAGGAATCGTTGACTCGTCCAAACTGAGAATCGGAATAAATGTTCCGAAGCTTGATTTTGAGGTTTGATTTAAACGTTAAGAAAGTGCCGGCTTTAAAACTCATTAACCTCTTTAATCTTGTTTTTGCCTGAGTTAACTCGAGTTAAACGTTGATAGGGGCAATCTGGGAAAATGAGCTTTTCAGGATTTTTGTTTTTTGAGAAATGGGTGCACAGCTGTTATCCAGATGGTGCAATATGAAAGGTTGTGATAGGTTGTGTGTGATATTGTGAGTGAGGTTAGTGAAGCTTCTTATTATTATTTATTTTCTTTATAATTTTTTTACTTATTTTACAATCCTCTTTATCATATTCTTTTTATTTTATATTCATTTTAACACAAACATGTATAAATTAAAAATTAACGACAAGAAAATTTTCTAATAATTAAAATAATAGTTTTTATGATAAAAATTGTACCACAAAAATTAACATAACTAAATTACGTCCCTTTTTTTAATCTTCAATCAATTATTGTGTAATATATTAATAACTATATCGCTTTAATAAGAAATTTAATTTTAATATAAATGAGTATGAAATAAGATAATTTTTAAAATACAATGAATGCATAATAAAAAGCCTTATACAATAATGACCCAGTAAAATCTCACTAAACGGGAAGTTTGAAAATGTCTAATATACGCTACCAAAATTTTAAATTATTTTCAAATAATCCACGAGAAATATAAATAAATAAATAATAAACTACTAAAATATATTATTAATAACAATAAATAGAGGATTATTAATAATAATAATAATAATAATAATAATAATAATAATAAGTCTTATAAATTTAATATTTTAAAATAACTTAAAATTATTTTCTATAAATTAATATTTTTCTATCCTAATAAAAGAATAGAGTTTTCGTGGGCTAAAGTTGAGACTAGGCATGATTAAAAAGGTGTGAGTGTGCGTGGGGTGCCAGTGCAATTGTTCTGTTCTTTTCAGTTCTTCCCTTTTTTTCCCCACCATTTAAAAAAGGGAAAACCTTTATAAAGTTGGATTTGATTTAGTCATCAACTCCTTTTATGGTCATGTGTTTGTTTTTAAAAAATCATGTTAAATTCCAGGTAGACAGAGGGTACGGGCTGCTGCGTATATTTTAATACAAAGGGATTGATTCCAGTTTGTGCTGTACGAATGTTTACCAAATTTGCAACGTTTGGGCAGTCAATGATGACCCTACTTTTAGCAAGATTCACACCCTACCTTGTGCCTCAAACTTGTAAGATATAAACGTGTAAACTTAGGGTACACATGAGTTATTAAGGGACTCTTTTAGTTTAAATAAAGTCACGGTTTGAATCACCCTTATGTATGTAGTCGTTTAAAATTTAGGGTCAGAGTTTTGCCTCTCGTAAGGGACCTACCCAACTTGAACAGAGATTATTCTAAAAGTGGATGACTTAAAAGTGTCTTCCTATAATTGGGATCTTCTTAAGACAACTCGTAAGAAACAAAAAAAAAGATATATACGTGTCTATATATATATATATGTGTATTATTAAATATAATATTTTATAAATTACATAGTGAATTAATAATTTAGAATTAAAAAATAACTTTAGTCTAATTAATATTTATAGGTTTTAATATATTTTTATTTTTGATAAACTATTTTCAAATTTTAAATAAATTATAATTCTTTTTTATTTGGACTTAAATTAACAATCTATTGAATTTCAACCACTTTTTAGAAATTATTTTTTAATACGTTAATAATTAGCAGTGAAAATCTAATCTTTTTTGGTCTACGGATAATTCAAAATCCGATCAAACTTTACTCCACTGATTGAATTTTTGACAATTTCTTTTATTTACTTATTCAACAAAATGACTTATAAATAGTTGACAAATTTGACTTTGATGAACCCGAACTACTTTGCCTTCCTTTCACAAATTGAGTATATTTGACTTTGATGAATCCTAATCGAGAGCAGTGCATCAATAATTGGAATTCATATTTCTTGATTGCGTCAATTCATGCTTTTCTTTTCCTCATGGAATCATACAAGAACTTTGCTGAAGCACAAGTTTTGACGAAGAGAAAGCGGATTTGAACGCTGGGACTTGTTTGATAAGTGTCTTATTAGTTATTTTTTTGCAGAATTGGAAAGTTTTAATTAAAATTTTTAAAACATTTAATACTTTTGAATTTGTTATCTTTAATTATATTACATTAATTAATTTTGTATAGAGATATTTAGGTCTCTTTTTATATCAATATTTAGTAAATAATATTATTATCACTTATATATTGTGTTTAATTCAATTCAACTTAGTCTAAAATTAATAAGTCAATTTTAAATTATTTATTTTCATCTAATTTTAAATTTTAAGAGATTAATATAATAACTTTTCAAAATAATTTTATTTTAATTTAACATATTAAAAATATAGTTTCAATTCTTAAATTTTAAAAATTAAAATTAAAATAACAAAAAATTATATTTCCTTAAATTAGAAATTAAGTCGATATCATTTTTATAAACTCAATTTCATATTAAGCTCGTTGGTGTCGCATTTGAGGAAAAACTTCTTATGTGATTCGATTGATCACATTTTCGAACTTATTTTTAATGACATTTTAGTGAACTCTTAAGTTCTTCAGTAGGCTCTTCGTGGTGCAAATCTAATAAGATCTTGATAAGTTTTAAATCTAACTCGTTCATTATTGAGAAGTTGTATTGAGAGGGTTTTCGATGTTCTTAAGACTCAATGAAAGATATTGGAAAAAATGATTTTGTAGACTTCTTTTGCTTTATCTAATATGAGAACATTCAAAAGAATACTAAGATATAAATAGCCAATAGTCGTATCCTTATAACTATTTTTTTAAGTCATACCTTGTAGGTTATTTTATACATAAAGAAATAATGTTAAATATTTAATTTTATCAAACATCTTTAAATAAAAAACCGATGTATTCGCTGATTAAATCAACTATATTAATTCGCTGTTAGCTAGCCGTTGATAAAATCAGCTAATAATTAATGAAATTAGGTTAATGACAATAAGAGCCCATGTGTGTGGTGGGATGTATAATTTGAAAAAGTGATAGGAAAAAAGATCATAGTGATCTTGATGTAAATGATAAAAGTCATGACTAGGATTAGATTTTATTTTTGAATTTTTATTTGGTAATTATAATGATCATGATTTTTTTGTGATAAATAAATAATTATTATATTTGAATTTTTCTAAATTTAATAGTTAAAAATAATATTATTGAGATTTAATTAAAAATTTGGAAAATATTATGAAATAAATATCAACAACAACAACATCACCCCAGTATAAATACTGTTGGGGCGTGGATTTGAAAAAATTTAATAGTACGTAACTTTATCATCATCCTCACACCCAGTTTGAAGTCCAGCAATAAAATGGGGTCTAAAAAAGTCTGATTGTAACACCCCACTCCCGAGTGACCCGAACCCGATATCATTGGTGATATCCGAGTCCGTGCCCTGCAAGGGTGGCGTACTACATCAGTCGGTTAAAACTCAGTATACTTTTTTTTTGAACATACATTGGCGCGGTATAAACAGTAAGTAACTTAAGCCCATGTTCACAATAAACCATTTTCAGTTATTACAGTCATCCAAGAATAATTTACAATCAGTCAATGTATAAAAACAATAAAACCACAATAGGCTCATTATAAATACAAAGCATTATTGTACAATGATTGCGGAAAACAATTCGATAAGACACTAATGCAGACACGAACTGATCCCGACCTCTATCCTTCACTTGCCTACAGTAGACATACTCCCGTGTC
>JANZXV010000003.1:29962799-29974290 GCA_027576455.1 Erythroxylum roigii | reverse complement strand
ACTATGAACAAAATGCGCTAAAGGGGATTGCCTTTAGGGCACTACTCTAACAATCTTAACGTTCTGTACACACATAAATCGACTTACATACATGTACAAGTCGACTTATCAAAACCGTGTAAGCACAAGTCGACTTACACATGGTACAAGTCGACTTACACCTACAATTCCATGACATTATCTCATAATTTGGTTTTGAAGAAAACGTCATGGATCAATGTATATACGAGAAGGTTAGTAGGATTAAATTTTGTTTTCTTGTATTATATGTGGATGGCATATTACTTGCAACCTAAGATAAGGGTTTGTTACATGATGTGAAACAATTTCTCTTTAAAATTTTTGAAATGAAAGATATGGGTGATGCGTCTTATGTCATTGGCATTAAGATACTTTGAGACAGATTTCATAGTGTTTTGGGTTTGTCTCAAGAAACCTATATTAATAAAGTTTTAGAGAGATTTCGGATAAAATATTGTTCACCTAGTGTAGCACCCATTGTGAAAGGGGATAGGTTCAATTTAGACCAATGCCCTAAAAATGATTTTGAAAGGGAACAAATGAAAAACATTTCATATGCTTCTGCAATTGGAAGTTTGACGTATGCTCAAGTTTGTACAAGACCTGACATTGTATTTGCTGTTGGAATGTTAGGCAGATATCAGAGTAACCCAAGATTAGATCACTGGAGAGCTGCAAAGAAAGTATGGAGGTACCTTTAAGGTACCAAAGATTACATGCTTACATACAGACGCACCGACAATCTAGAGATAACACGGTACTCAGATTCAGATTTTGATATGTGTGTTGATTCACGGAAATCAACATTAGGTTATATTTTCATGTTTGCTAATGGAGTCATATCTTGGAAGAGTGTCAAGCAGTCTTTGACTACTATATTCACCATGGAGGCTGAGTTTGTTTCTTTTTTTGAGGCTACATCATATGCTGTATGGCTAAAGAGTTTCATATATGAACTTAGACTTGTAGATTCCATTTCTAGGCCATCGAGGATATATTGTGACAATTCAGCTGATGTTTTTCTAGCTAAAAACAATAAGAACGGTAGTCGAAGTAAACACATTGACATCAAGTTTTTATTTATAAGAGAATGTGTTAAAGAAAAGAAAGTGGTCATCGAACACATTAGCACTGAATTGATGATAGTTGATCCTTTAACAAAAGGCATGCCACTAGTGAAGTTCAAGAATCATATTGTTAGAATGAGATTGAGTTCCATTATAATGTTTTCATTATATGGACAATGTTATTTTTATGAAACTCTTATAATGTTTTCTCATATTATGGTGCACATATTGAATTTTGAAAAAATTGATTATTTTGGACATTGAATAAACATATGGTTTATTCATTAAGTAATGTTACCACATTTAGTTGATACAATTATAGTATACCGTAATACATGGAAGATCATACTCCATTACCAGAGGACCTATCGCTATGATTCGTATATCAGATTAAGATTTGATACCAAGTTAAACGTATGAACTAAGTGGAAGAATGTAAGAACTTTTCCTTTTCTTGTGTCATAAATGGTCTAAACGTTACGTAAGTTAATGGGTATGAATTCCTAGTTTTAAGGTAACTAATATTGTGCCTAGTGGAAGCACATTAGTATAGGTTGTTTTCTTAATTTTTTTGGGTCCCTAAGCTTCTTTCTCTTTTGAAAGACACACACCATCGTATTGGGATTTGAGAGCCTAGAAGAATACCAAAATGCAGCCCTTCAACTACCAACAACAATGGTAGGAGGTATTTCGTTTTTTTCTTCCGCTTTTATTTTATATGATATTCTAATGTATATTATTGTTGAATATATGTTAGAATGTGCTTATATTTAAACTTTGGTTACAGAGAATGTTATCTAACCGAGATAAGCATCGAACAGAAGGAGTCTTTCGGTTCTTTTTCCTTTCCTGGCTTTAGAATCTTCATCCATAGTCTTAATCACAGCATAACCATTAGCACCACGATACTTTCCACCTCCTCCAATTATGGCAACATGAGACTCCGGACCATCAACCTTGTACACACCAAAAAACCTTAAACAATCCTTAAATTCATCACCAGCAAAACTCGCTGTCATTGCCATCATATGACTAGTTCCATCTTCTGAACTATCAACAAATATTCCAACTGCTCTTCCAACAAACTCGGAGTTCCTGCTAGAGAATAACTCTTCCTCAATTTCGGTTACACTCCCGTACTCTAGTTCCTGCAAGGTTGCTCTAGCAGGAAACGGCAGACCAATGTTCGAAACATCAAGTGTTTGTGAGACCGAGTTCATGGGATTGGATTGTGACAAGGGTATGCCTCCAATAGGAGGAAACAGGCCTAGAGGCTTTGGAAATGGTATCTCGTTGGTGACCTTCGTGGTCGCAGGTTTTGGAGATGAGCTTGTGGAGTTCAGGGCATTTCGCATTAAGAATGTTAACCTGTGATGGTTATGGTGGTGGTGGTGGTGGTGATGATGGGTTGGAGTTGAGTTGCCAAGAGTTCGAGCAGAGGACCATTCGGTGATGAAGAATAGTAAACAAACTAGGGTTTGGAGTTTGGCCATTCTCGTATAAGCTTTTGGTTACAGATTTTGGTAGCTTATAAGGGTAAGAGAAGAGATCAGATTTGGAGTAGCAATTGGAGTTGTTAGAGCAAGTAGTGTGTTTGGTGATATGGCATAGCGTCAGAATTTATTTGGTATCTGAAACTGCAACTTGTCTTCTTTTCAGACCCTTTGATCAAGATATTAAATTTAGGGATAATAACCCTTTGATCAAGATATTATATTTAGGGATTAAAACGACACTATTTTAGTATAACTAACTAAAATAATATTTTCTTCGTCGTTAGATTTTAAAATTTATAGAACAAAATAATTTTTTATTAATTATATTAAATTATCATTATTTTCATATTAAAAATTCCAGCTTTTGGATTTTAGACTACATTTTAGACCGAATTTGAATTCTATTAGGCGAAAATTGTCAATTCTAATTATATCATACTTATAAAGTTGACAAATCGTTTTGACTCGTTAAATTTAACTTGAATTTTGGATTTAGTTTAAATCCGGAAGAACTTACTTGACTTTGTCTAATTAAATATAAAACGACTTCTTTTAGAAATGAAATCGATCAAATTTCAATCGGTCTAATTATATAAGTTGGTCTGAACTTAGATAAAGGGATGGATCAGTCCTAGCAATCAAGAATTATTATGCCCAATATTTTAAAAACAAAATAAAAAATTAATCGAATAAAATTAAAGAATTTGAAATATAATTAAAACAAATTGTTCTTGCCAATTGAAAATTTTAAAATTTAATTAAAAAGATATTATTAAATAAAAATTAATTACTTTATTGTAGTTTATAATAATTTATTAATTTATAAAAATTGACGAATTAATTAACAAACCGGTCAAAATCGAATCAACATCTTAAATTTTTTAATTATAATAGTTTGTGATTATTGTAAAATAGAAAATTCTCAAGATTTTATGTAGGGAGGTGTACTTTTCTTATTCTTCTAGATCCCCAGAAAAAAGTGTCCTTCTCCTGACAATAAAATCTCGGTTGGTTCGTTGAAACTAAGAGATTGGAAGCCTTTCTTTGTTTTCATTTCCAAGATAAAGTGCATTCCTGAATTGAATTCTATCCTGTAGAACAAGCTTTTCACACGCAAAACATAAGTGCCCTTGACTTTCCTGATAAACCCTTTATCCCTTCCCATTTCCAACTCAAATTCCTGATTCTGACACACAGCAACTTCACTCACAGGCTTAACTTGATGATTCTTCAGGTTTGGACAAATCATCATTAGCTTGCTTTTGTTCCATCTCCAACCTCCTACTTCCAAGACTAATCCTTTCCTCTAACCAGCTTATAATATCAGAAAACACAATATCAGAATTTTCCTTAGGTTCTCCATACAATAAACCGTGCCACATTTCAGGATACATTTTGATGGTCTTGTCAGGACTTGAAGCCACTGTGAACAGTTGTTCGCTGACAGATATATCTGTCACTCTGTCTTCCTCACCGTGGAGGACTATAAATGGCAATGACACCTGACAGAGAAAAAAAAGAGTTAAAACCCATCAGGAATTTGAGATAGAACACAAGGAAACAGGATAGGATAAGTAACAGACCTCTTCAAGCCTCTGTTCCAGGTCAATGCTAGTTCTTAGAAGTTCATATCCAGTTTTCAAGCGAGGACGACCTTTGTAGCAGTATTTGTTTAGCCTAATCTGTGATTTAAGTGACCATCAGGAATATCCAGATTCATTGATTTGTTACAGAAAGAAGTGTTGGAACCTCCAAGTTTGAAGAATTTCTTTTCCTTTTTTTTTTTTGGGTTACCTCTTTTCTAACTTCAGGAACTTTAAAGGCTGTATCAATGATGTCCTTGGTTGGGATTATTCTCCAAGTTGGAATAACATTGCTGAGCTTGGAGAGGACATTGACAACAACCGGAGATGGTCTCACATCCTCAGCAATCTGTGAAAAACAGAGTGATTAATATCCTAATGCAGAACATAAGTGAAAAGCAAGTACATGAGCAATGCAAAATCTGACAGAAAAGTCTTCTGTCAACTCTTTTTTTTTTTTTTCTTCATTCTTTTGGCAGTTTCAGGTTACTGGAAAATTGGCATCTTCGCATTGGGAAGGGTAGTCAAAGAATCTATTTTTAACCCTCTTAAGATAATTTTCTTCTAAACATGTGGAAGAGGAAAAACATTAGAAATAGAGGATCTAGATCCAATTTTGTAGGAAGACCACCATGGAAAATCTTAAAACTATAAAATTTTAATATAAACAAGTAAGTGATCTCCACATATCCCGAGAGAAGAAACGATCAGTTGAGAATTGAGATAAGCAAATTACAGGCTCAAAATCCAAATCGACTAAAGGACAAGAACAAACCTTACACATGGGGGCAACTAGAATACCTCCATCCCAGAAATTTGGCTGCTTTCTGTGAACAAGGAGAGCCACTGCTCCTCCCAGGGATTCTCCAAGCATATACCTCATCTTCCCATTATTCTCTGTCTTCTCTGAGAAAAAAAATCCAAAAACAGAAGAAGATAATAATCATCACCCATTTAAGATCATAAACAAAGGAGTACTTGGATCAAAAGAGTTTCAGAAATTCTTACCACATATGCTACTGAAATGATTGCAGCAATCATCAATGACATAATCCATACACTCGACATAACCTTGAATCCCATCTGATTTGCCGTGCCCTTCATAATCTATCCCATGAATGGCATATCCCGCTTTTGCAAGTCTCATCGCAGTACCTGATTGAATCAGAAAATCATCCAAAAAATCAGAAATGAGGTCATCATAAAAACAGAGCAGATTTTTCCAGGAAAAAAAAAACACAGAACACTAACTGTTCATGGTGATGCTGCATTCCATGGCGTAACCATGGCAGATAAAGACTAATGCTTTCGGTTCCTGGTTTATTGGAATCCATGAGCACGTAAAAAGCCTCAGCCCCCGACTATTCTCTATGAACTCCTGCGAAAGTAATCAGTTTTCAGGACTTGAATCGATTACATACAAAGCAAGAACCAAATAGATTTCCAGAACAGAATGAAACCAACCTCATCGTATCTGATGCCTTCAATCTCTCGTGCCTGCACATGTCAATCCATGATTTAGAAAATAAACAGAACATAAAAAACAACAACAGGTAAACATGAGATGGAAGAGAAGAGTAGGCAGTAGTACCATGAAAAAAGATTCTTCCAGGAATTTGAAATGTTTCAGAGAGTCTAAACCAAGACTTTTTAACGAACGAACCAGAGAAACCTGAGAAGGTCGTTGGTGTTGCTATTCCAAAACGTGGTTTTTGAGAATTGGCAACTTTGGATTTATAGAAGACTACAAATTGGATAACAACAACATAACGGACTCCATTATTGAAAGGCATTACAGAGTATTTAAACTTTTTAGAGCATTGAAAAAAAAAGGCTGAGAAAACCTCATGTATTGGCACAAATAGGGAAAAGAATCCAATGTGATCTTAACAGAACTGATAATTTGACTACCTCAAAGACTAAAATCATACTTAAAATCATATTCATTTATTCCTAATATTTGTATAAAAGGCCAATTTATATTTCCATGTAAGTCTCTAATAAGGTTATAATATCATAAAAATTAAAATAAAAGACATCGTACTTTAAAAATTAATTCAATAATTTTAAAATTAAAATTACAACGACGACGACAATAACAACAATCCTCAGTAAAAATTTCGCTGATACGTTACGTCTGGATAGATCCAATATTACTCGGTTGTACCTCTAACTACTATAGAGACTATTTTTTCAAATGATCCACGTGAAGGGTGGAAAAAGATGTTAGATATATAAATAAATCAAAAATTATTAATACGGGACATAACTCACCTTTTAAATTTGATTTGATTAATTAAAACAATCTAAACAATACACATAAAATTTACATTTTATAATAATTAGAATAAGATTAATTTATTGAAGTAGAATTTAAGAAGTTGATAAAAATGTTATATTAATAATTTGTATAAATTGTATATTTTGAATAAAATATTTAATCAATTGACAATTTAAAATTAAAAAATAAATTTGATCTATATGTACATTTTGGTTCAATTCGCATAAATGGTTCCAAAGGGCTTAGATTTCCAAAATTACATACATAACCTAAATAAATATATTATTTCTCCCTATCAAAATCGTCTAAAAAGGGGCTTTTCGTGATAATTGAAAAAATGAAATACAAAAGAAGAAGAAGAAATAGTAAATGGGTCACGCGCATTGAATAAGAATAGTTGAGACATTTAGATAAAGGAGAGGAAAACGAAAAACCACGCATGTAGTGTTTTCGTTCCTATCCTCTCACGAGGCTCCCACTTAACGTACTTAGTAAGGTGAGGATACGACCGAATTGACCCGTCGTTTTGGATGTCCAAACGCGTACTCTTAACATTTACCGGCACGCAAATTTGACCAAAAACGTTATTAATTATCATAAAGTTTATAATAAAAGTCAATGAATCCCCCAATAGCCGACATATGTTGAATTTGGACTACATTGCAAGTTGGACGATCAATTTGGACTACATGGTAAATTCGAATAGAATTAGAAATTCTTTTTTTAATAATTTAATATTTATTTATTTATCTTTTCTCTAATCAAAGCAAAAATTCAAAGTTTTGAGATTGATACGAGAGTAAATTATAAAAAATAATCATATAACATGCAATTTTTCTTTTTATCGATATTTTATTATTAATTACAAATTTTCTATTAATAAGATAATTTTTCTTATTTAAATATAAATAATAAATGACAAAGAAAATAAATTTTTATTTTTTAATATACGAAAGATATTAAATTTTATATATTCTGGTTTTTTGTTGCTGAATTTAATTATAACAATTTTTATTACTATTTTAGTACTTATTATTTAGTTTTTATTTATTTATTCTTATTTTTTATTAATTATTCAGAAAAAATATCTTAACTGGTTAGGGGTAAAGATGCGTACATAGATGGTGGTGTTTGGCAAGCAGCTTATCAATTTTTTTAGCTTATTAACTAAAAGTTAGCTTATAGTAACCCCAATAACCCGATTTATAAAAGCTCCATAAGAAGAACTTTTGGAGTTAACTGTTTGCCTAATGACAATATTGCCCTCCACTTTACTTTGTGTGTTTTCAAATTTGACTTCTTTTTATCGTGTAATTATGTCGTGAAGTTCGGAAGAATATAATAAATGAGATAATTAAACTTTTTAATCTTTATTTAATTTTATAATATTAGTTTACATTTAAAATATCATAATATTAAATTTTTGAATATAAAAAGTCACATCAAATTAATAGTTTTAGTATATAACTTCTATTTATCGTATTTTTGTCATACTATAAATATAGATATTTTAATTTATTAATAAAATTCATACATATTATATGAAAAATGCTAATATGATGTAGCGAGCTACATCATTTATATTAATAGAAAATTTAACGTTGGATTATTATTATTATTATTGTTGTTGTTGTTGTTGTTGTTGTTGTTATTATTATTATGTTTTTTAATTAAAGTTATAAACTTAATTTTGTAAAATTAAATATCTAAATCTAAATTCTTATTAGAATATTCAACGAAATAATAAGAAATATAATATTCATGCCCTTATAATGTTTTTAAAAATCATGCCCTCATAAGTCATTTTGCACATTAACAACTAATACTAAATAGGTAATTTTACCAAACATCTTTAATAACAGCTGAAGTTATCCGCTGGTTAAATCAGCTGATAGAATCAGCTATCAGCTAGCCGCTGATAAAATCAGTTAACAGCGAATGCAATCTAGTATTTGCCAAATAGAGCCGGTGGTTAAAAATCTCTTCAGATCTCACGTTTAGCAGAATTTTTATTAAGTTGTTGTTGTTATATAAGCATAAGAATGAAGAGATTTTAATTATTTTAAGCTTATACCAAGATAAATATAATAAATAGTTTAAATTGACTAAAAATATGAAAATACCATTTAATTAAAAAAACATTCAATATGAAAGATAGTTAAAAATGGACCAAAGTTGTGATACCTTCTAGTAAAACTAAGAAAGAAAAACTCACTAAGAGACAGTTTCAACTTTCCCAATTTTATGGGGAACCTTAAAATAATAGTTGTTTATCTTTTAACTAATTTTTAATTAGATTTTTCTTGTAATGTCACATTAGCCAACCATTCTATCTTTGAATTAACACGCAACGACATTACCAAGGTCTTATGTTCCGAATTGAAAGGAGCTAAACATAAGAAGATGTAGCTTTTGTGCAAGAAATTTCGACAATTCCCTTTTCTTTTACGTTTTCTATTTGACACAAACACAATAAAAAATTAACATTTTTGTCTCAACTTCTTTTTTTTTTTTTACGCTTTTTCAAATATAAAAATTAAGTCAAACATTTAAAAAACTTAATTTAATATTGCGGAATTTTATTTCCTCTCCTTAGATATGTAATTTTAATTATTTAATTTAATTTCTATAATCCCAACTTCCAAAAAAAAAGAAGGTAATATTTTTTTGAAGCAATGATTAAAAACTCGACTAATTTGGCTAGTTCAACTGTAAAAATTTTGAACCGTTTAACATTTAATTCGGTTTTCAACTTTTTGATTCAATTTATTTTAATTACTCTTGTTGTTAAAGACGGGATCAATCAATTAATTAATTAATTGAATAATTTTATTAATTAATAAGTTCTTATAAACTAAAATAATTCAATTAATTTTCATTTAACAATTTATTTTTAATTAAATTTCAAATTTTTTGATGAATAAAGACAATTTTTAATCATATTTTGAATTCTTTCATTTTATTAAAATTTTAGTCAATTTTATGATCATCTAATGCCGATTTCAAACCTTAAATTTCTTATTTTACCGGTTTAATTTTCGGTCTAATTTTTAAAATATGTTTTGAAATCCAATGTTTCCTTTAGTTATAGATAAGGTTTGTTAGTTCCGTAAAAGTTGTCATATATGTAGGAATAAGAGAATGGGTTCAGATTATTGTTCCATTATTTTGTTCCTGTTATTACGTTTTTACCCTATTTTATGAGTATCTATCCATTTATTTTTTACGAGTCTCATTTGTTGAATGAATGGATACTCATAGAATATAATAAGAATAAGATAATGAGAGCAGGTGATTTGTTTCCTTTTCTAACATCAAGACAATAAATTAACATTAAAAAGTGTATTAATTTTAATACTTTCCAAATTGAATTAACAATTAATTATACTTAATCTTAGGTGAAAAACACCAATCATTTAGTAACCAAAGTTATCTATCTTCTCCTAGATCTCATCAATCATTTAGTAACCAAAGTCATCAATCTTCTCCTTGATACATTCTTTCTTCCTTTCTTTAACTTGGAAGGTATGTGTAACTTGCACAAAAACTTCTTAAATAGTAAATAAAATCGTAATTAATATTTTTAAATATATATCGAATAAATTATTCAACAAATTGATAATTTAAAACTTGATTCAAACTGCCCACGAGATAAAGTCAAAAGTAGGCAAAACAAGTAAGAGGAAAAGGTTGACCACAGTTTCGAATGGGTGGTATTTCTAATTTAATAAATAAATAAATAAAATATCCATCCTTATAAACAAATATTAATATTTTTTTGACATTATATTAATATTTTTAATGTGCAGTAAAATAAAAAACCTTTCCAATTATTTAGGGCTGGTGATTTTTAATATCTCTGGATTTTGACTGCAGCTACTACTGATAGGTAATTCAAAGTTCACAAATTTCATGCCTAATGTAATGGTGAATTCATTTATGTGAATTCTTTTAAAAAATATATGGTATTATAAATAATAAATAATATATTTTAACTTAATTTGGTTATTGATTAAATGATATACATAATCAGGTAATTTTGAAATTATTAACATATTTAAAATTTTGTTCACATTTATTAATAATATTTACGAGTTATTTAAGTCCAGATTTTACATCTGAAGATGATTTCGATTGAATGTAGAATGCGAAATTAGAAAGATAAAAAAATATAAAATTTTTATATCTTTACTTGTGAACTTGAATTCAATCCCTCTTTTAAGTTATGTTTGATAGAACAGGAAAATTTTAATGAAACAAAATGAAATGAAATAAAATATAAATAAATATGATATTAAAAAGGTATTGTTTAAGAAAAGTAAAAAGGTTTATAATGTAATATAGTAAAGTATCGTTTAAATAAAGTATTTATAATATAATATAGTGTAAAATTATTTATTGTTTTACATTATAACTTAAATTCTTTAAAGGGAAAGTTTTTCATTTTCACTAATTAAAATAAAATAAGATATAATATAAAATCTCGTTTGATTTCATTATATTATAAAGGTGTCGTGATTGAACAATATTACATGCCTTTATTAAGTAGTGGAATTCCACTCATGAAGTAGGAAATGACAACTGACAAGGCCTTTAGGGTATGTTTGGATGTAGGTGGAGGGATGGAAGGGAATGAAATAGAATGACCCAAATGACTTAGACCATTGTTTGGGAGTCTATTTTGAAACAAGATGGAATGACAATTAATGACTTTAGAAGTCATCCTTTGCCACCCAAAATCTAATATTTTGTGACCTCCCAAATTGGGGGGTCAGGGATGGAATGAAATGGCTTGCCATCCTAACTCTAATTTAATGGCAAAAATACCCTTAAAAAATTAATGAAATTACAACCCCAGTCTAGCAAATACTTACGCGGCTACATGTTCCTACGTCTATTGTGTTTCTCCTTTAACTGGCTTCTTCCATTGACGAACGTTTTCCTCCACAGCTATTTCTCCACCATCACGTCAAAATTTTAAATTTTAAATATGTTATTAATAAACACGGCTCAAATGTTCATGATAAAGCTAGCATTGTGAAG
>JANZXV010000003.1:29930174-29949799 GCA_027576455.1 Erythroxylum roigii | reverse complement strand
TCATAATTTTAATGATAATTAATTTTAATTTATTGAATATATAAATATAATGTTGAATTAAATTATTCATAATTTTTATTAAAACTTAAAAATTAAATAATATATATTTAAATTATAGTAAATCAGATTATGAAAAAAAACAAAAACAGGAAGGAAAAACTACTTTTTATGGTTTTCATAATTTTTGAAAACAGGAAGAAACCAAAACCAAAAATAGAAACTAAAAACTGAAGCAAACAAGATTTTTTACTGAATTTGAAAACAGAAACAGAAAACCAAAAAGAAAAATGGAAACAAACACCCCCTATGCCTATAAAATGAGTGACATTTCGGATAGAAAATTAAGTGACTAACGGTAGTAGTGATTGAGTGACAAATGGCCTAGGATATTGGTGACATTTGGCAGCCACATAAGAGGACATGTAGCTTATCTCCTTGGGTGACATATGTCTTTTTAAAACAAGGACAACTTGCACCAAAAGGCTTAAACAAATGCAGAGTCACTCATCTTTCCTGAAGTTTCTGCTACATGCTTTCTTCTCCTTTCTTCTCACCACCGAAACACCCACACCCTCACATCTCTGTGTTTTGCCTACATTGTGTTCAATTATGACACCAAAATCCATGATTTTACCCTTCATAAAGATAGTTATAGAACCAGGTCATTATTATACTTGCTGCTATCTTTTTATCATTGTTGAAGGATGATCTTGTATGTTTGTAAGGCAAAGTAGACTTGATAATTGAGGAGGCAATTAAGTTGATCAAGTAAGTAAAAGACTGATCTCTTGTGATATATGTTAATAGAACTTAATGATGACTGAATTAGAGATGGATTGAATGTGTTATTAGAGTGAAATGAGTGCCAGAAAATGATGCATGATTGATAGTTTTTATTCTATTTTTGCATGCATGAAAGACAATAGTTTATGAGCTACCAAATGAATGATTTTGAGTTAGAATTGGAGATGAATTTGGTAAGGAATTTAAGTATAATTAAGGTATACTTGAGGTATAATTAATGGACTGTTATGAAGGTGTTTGAATCTAGAAAATAAGAGAAATTGGATAGTGCACTATTGGGGCACTCATCCCACGATCATAGGAAGGTCCCCCACGATCGTTTCCAAAGCTTTGAAATAATAATTTTGGTTTTGTGAATTTATTGAACCAAATGAGGATAAGTCACTATACATTGGTGAATTTGGACTTGATTAAGGATTGAAATGAACTTAGATTGTTGCTTGATTAATTGGTTAACGGTTTGATAAGTTTAGGTTGTTAATTGATGTCATTACTTAATGAATGGATTGTCTTGATATCAATGTCTTTAAATCTGGAAATTTTGAATTGTCAAAAGAATTCTTATGAATGCAAATATGATTCAAATGATATGAGTAAGGTGTATTAGGTATGGATGAATGAGAATTGGGAAATTGTGTGAATGTATATTGCTAGAAAAGGTTGATGAATGTATGATTGATGAATTTAAAGTAATCAAACTTACTCAAGGTATAAACCTGAATGCAAAATGGTAATATACAAGCTATAATCATTGAATGGTCAAGATTTGTGAAGAAGAAGATATACCCAAAAAGGTCAATTAAGCATGTATTAAACATGACACATATACATATGCATGATTGTATATTCATATGATTAAACAAACTAGTGCTTGTGAACTATGTGTGTATTGTATGATTATAGACACACAAGTTGATAGCCAACATCTAAACATTGCTAGATCATCAAGGTAATAACTTATCTGGAGCGTACTGTGAATTAACCACCTAAATGTTTCTTGCTATGATGGATTTGTTTTTTTATTAAATTTCAGCTATTAAATTGTTACTTGTATGATGGTATAACTCTGGACATTATTGGTCCGAGGAGATTGATACTCGAGACTGTATTTGGAAGTGCTTTCAAATTGTATTTGTAATGTGGAATGTGTGATCAACTGAATGATGAATGTCAATATAGATCCGAAGAATTTGAGTGAGCACATTGCATGAAAAGTATTGAAAGCATAATATGTTAATTGATGCATCTCATTACATTGATATGCATGATTAGATAAAGGAGTTATGACCGGAGTGACCAACATGTGAAAAGAACTTTAAGCTCAAAATGATGAAAGAAACCTCAAGCTCTGATAACAATGAGCCTAGTATTTACAACGGATATGGGAAAGTAAGTGAAGTGAACCTGGTATCCATAACGAATATTGGACAGTAAATTGAGTTGATAGGCGATCGGTCACAACAAAGTAAAATAAGAAAGAAATCACATGTGCATTTGCATATAAAATTATACATATATCAAATGAATGATTGTGATGAATTATTGAATTGTTCTGAAATAGTGATATGCAATGTTGGTAGATAGTACCTGTTGAAATATGAAAAAATGTGATGTGGCATTCGATACTAGATGATGTGATATACTTGTTGAATTGGGTTATGTACTTGTTTTATATTCTGATTGGAGTGAGCACATCAATGATGGTTTACTCATTGAGTTCGCAAACTCATCAAAATTGCAACGTTGATTTTTAGGTTCAAGGGAGTTCTAGCTCCTAAGGTGATAGAGTAGAAGTATAGTACTTGCGTTTTTGGGGACAAGAATGACTCAAAGGTTTGGTCAGCTGATACTGAAGAGTCTAGTTAGAATATTTTGGTTTAGTATCCCTTTTCATGTGGCACATTTGGTAACTGAGGTTAAACTCTCAAATGTTATGTAATTTATATACATGAATTATGAGTTGTAATGACATCGTGTAAATTTATGTTTGTGAATGAAATAGGAAGTATTGATCATTTTGAAACTTTGTGATACATATGATGCCTTAAATAAGCTAATGTGAATGCTCTAACATGTCATTCTCGTAAGATATTTCTCGAATATCATCTGTTATATTCGGGCATATGCTCTTGGGTGTGGTATGTTACAATAATGGTCACTCTTAGTTATTTTAATTTTAATTTTGAAAATCCTTAGACTTACACTTAATTTGATAATGATTAAGACTAATTTTCTTAAGCATAAGAAAATTTCTAAGTATCGTGGTAATTAATGTGGATGTAATATATGTATGTTTTACTTAGTAATTTGACATGTTTTCTATCCAAATTATCTTGATTTGATTAATTTTATATTATTTTTAGGTAATTATAAAGAAATTTCTTAGGATTGATGATGGCTAATGATTAATGAGAATTACAAGAAAAAAGAGAATAACTGTCTGTATGGTTAGCATCTTCAGCAGGCAGAGACAGGACGAGACGGGACAGAGTTGGACAGAACAGGACAAGAACTGAAGACAGTGAGATGTTTGGTTGCAGTGGACAGGATAGAAAAAATTGTCTTTGTCCCGAGGACAGAAATGTGTTTGGTTGGAGGGGACAAAACATAAAACAGTGTTAATGACAAAAATGCCCTTGTAGTATAATAAGAAGAGTTGATGTAATTCATTTATTATTTTGTCATCGTATAATTATTTACATTACAATATTTAATTATGCTATTACCCACTTGTAACTGTACTAAAATTTCTAATTATTATTATTATTATTATTATTAAAAATATTATACCTATTATGACTTCTATTCGTTAATGTTATTAATTTTAGTATGATATTTGTTATGCAAAATTAGTTTTGTTATTATAACTATTATTATTATTGTGATTAATTATTGTTGTTATTATTAGTGAGATTTATTGTAAATTATGTAATCAAATAACAAGAATAATCATTATTATTACAAATAATTCGACTTCAACATCTGTTTGTAGTAATCTCCGATCTTCCTCTTATCTCCGTCGATTCCTCCACCTGATGTCTTTCCTTTGCCGAATCCTCCACCGGAGAACCACAGCTCCTCCGCCGTGATCCCGCTGTCCGAACAGGCTCCAGCGCAACCTTCTTTCTTCGGATAAAATGGGTCGCGATCACCTCCTCCTCCTCTTCCTCTTCCGGTATTCTTTCTGGCAACTTCCACGAAGGAGCCTCAAGCTGAGACGATCTAACGACGTCACTCTCCGAAAAGGCACGCCGAATCGGAGCAGAGTGTCGGCGGCCGGCTGTGTCCATGTGTAGAGAAATTCTGGGAGAAGAGGCGGTGTTGTTCTCGCCGGCGGTGAATGAGTTGTTACGGGTGAGTGAGATTTTGGGTGAACCGGGTCAATGAGACTTTGGGTGTTGTTCTCGCCAGCGGTGAATGAGTTGTTACGGTGAAGCACTTTCACTTTCTTGTCCGACAGTTACTGTCCAACGTCCCGCAGTTTTTTGTTGGACATCTTTTACCGTCCTTGTCCATTGGTCTGAAGGACAGAAATTATAGCAGACACCATCCAAACATTTCTTTGGACAGAACTTCTCCGTCCTTGTCCACTGTCCTCAGGGGTGAGGACGTGAACCATACACTGGGTTAGAGTACGACAACAACAATACAATGTAATCATAAAAAGAAAAAATTTCAGAAATTTTAGACGGATAAATTTGGATTTTCGGCTAGTCCAGCGCCAACTCTTCAATATATTTCTTGTTGGAAGCGTTTATAAAAAAGTTATTTTCGTGACTCAAATTTGTAACTTTTGAATTACAAGAGAACAACTTTACCAATTATTCTAAAGCTCATCTTCACTCAGAACACTAATGAAATGAACTTTAATTATTGCAGTGACATAAAAACTTTGACTTTTTCTTACCTTTTAATCATATAATTTATATAACATTTTTATTAATATAATTGACGTCAATATATTATTAAGTTTATAGGCAATTGATGACAGTTAATTTTCATGGAAGTTTCACAAAACTTAGTTTCTTGACTTGTTCCTATTGGCAGTTTACATTAATTATTTAGTCTCCTAACCAGTTTATATTACTTGCGTGATTGTAGGCCACTAGTTAGTTTCCATATATATCTCATCAGGGCTACACTTACATGTGTATAAGGAACATTACAAGTAAATAAAATACAAGAGAGTTTCTACCTCCTTTTCTCTTCTTCTTTGTGATATCAGAGCAGGTTATTCTTATGTTAGTCGTTAACATCTCAAAATGATAAATTATGTCATGTGTTAGACTTACACTTCGAAAGAAGGTGTGTTGAAATGTAAAGTAGAGTTTGTCCCACATTAAAGCAAGAGAGGAAAGAAGACTAACATATAAACCTAGTGGACTACTCAACTTATTATCAATTAATTTTAGGATGGAACCTCAATTTGACCAACTCTAAAGTTGAATTGAAATATATACAAACAACCCTTTACTCCTAACAGCTGCCATGATTTGAACCCCAATCTTCTGATCAACTTAAGGTCATATGTGACTTATCAGGACTTCTAACAGATGATAAGCTTATCATATTCTTTTCAAACTAGACGTTGATTTACTCTTCTATTTAAAAAAATAAAAAATTTCATTATCTTAGACTTTGATTAGATACACGTGACATGAATATCATATTACTAATCAAATATTTCTTATATAATAATTCAACTTAGTTCTTAAATTTAAATTGATCCTTTTGCTTTTCTTTACTTTGCAATAATTCGGGATTGAATCTCATAGAGATGATAACGTCTATACGTAAATTCAAATGTATGGTATACATGGATACTCCAGTGCATTTTCTTAATTTGAATTTAAATAATTTTCTAATATAATTAGGTGTTAAAAATATATTAATGCGTTATTCCAAGGAAAGAGTTGCTTAATTACGATATTGACAACGCATGTTTCATCATTATTTTTTAATCGAAGTTAAAAAAAATTAAAACTTATGTTAGATAAATAGCAATAATAATCACGCGCACAATCACACACTCAAAGCACCAAAAATAAAGAAAAAACGACACAAAGATTTGACGACGTTCGGCCAATGATGCCTAAGTCCTCGGGCAAGAGCAGAGATAATTTCACTACGAAAAAAACGATACAAATAGAATCCTTACATCTAGGTTTTTTATTTTTCTTTAAATAATAAACTCCTTGTGCGTCCCAAACCAAACCGGTCTAACCGAACTGGTCCTATTAAAATAGGTCCATACGAGGCCCAAGCCCTTCGCTTCCAACACAGAATTCTGTTTTCTTCCAATTCGGGTCGCACTGCGAGCTTATTGGGTCAGGTCGTCATTCGGAAACAAAATAACAACTTAAAAATTATGAAAAATTTAAAATTCAAAGATATTTTGCTAAAATTTTTATTATTCTTATTATTATCGATGGTAGGTAGCTGACTAATCTTTTGATGAGTAGTGCTGCCCAATGATCTGGTCAAATCGGGACCTGATCTAATTGTCATAACTTTTGAAGACGATGGTTGTGGTTGAAAGGAGCATGCATGGAAGTTTCAGAGAAAATCTCTTTATCCCCTTTTCTCTTTCGATCAACCTTCCCCAGTTATCACCTTTTGATAGTAACAGCTACCTTAGGAAGTGGTTTTAGTTTTTAGATGGATTCCATATTATCTCATTATAAGTCTAACATTCACCAAACATTGCATCATATGTGATGTCGTATTACTTACCTAGTCATTAGTAATGCCACAAAGAGTCTGATCAGTGTCGATGGTCGACTCAGTACCATATCATTAAATATATATATTGCTTTGAAATACATATTTTGTATTGATTTTGTAGTCAAATATGTCTTTTGACTTTCATATTTTCATAGTGATCATGTTACAACTTGTAGCCTTATAGGGGTGGTCGAGTTAGTAGAGTGGAGTGGAGGGACATAGGGCTAAAAGGTACTATGTTCGATTTCCCCTACCTACACTCCCTCGATCGAGCTTGTCGTACAGAGCTTATCTAGTGCGGAGTGCCCGGTTGACGTAATTTGTAGGCTATTGCGTCAATTCGGAAGTTTACTCAATGCTCATCCAAAAGAATAGCGGCTACGAGTTCCTCCGTTTCTTTAAAAAAAAGTTACAATTTGTAACTTTGTTAAACTGTATATTAAGAAAATTAAATAGTTAAAAATCCAAAATTAAATAACAAATTCGATTTAATTAAAATTTATTTTAATTTTCAATTCTAATTAATCGTAAATTTTAAATTTATAAATAAATTACAACCCAAACTCAAAATTGAAATCTCTTGAATTCAAAAACTAAGATTTGCTATATCAATTAAACTATCTTTTGCAAACAATGTGTTCTAAACGAATAAATTCAATTCAAGTGATTACTCAATCACAAACCCTAACATTGCAAAATTTTAAAATTTCCAACCGATTATGCAGATGAGATAATACATTACTATGATGATTTAGAATCTTCCACGTGGCCCACTTTCATTCGATGGCATGAAGAACATTGACTTAAAACCTAAGTTTTCATAGATAGTGACGTCTATTTTCTAAAAACGCATGCCTGAAAATGTTAAATTAGAAGTCAGAAGTCGTGAGAGAAGATTTTGCTATGTTCAAATATTCCTGCGGTCCATGTAGGGCATCCTTCTATTTTCCAAGTCATAATCCTGCCCTGGGGTTGCTTCCATGTGGACTATAGTGCATACTAGCTTGTTCCCAATTTAAAAACAAGATACAATATAATAACAACAACAACATTCAGTATAAATATCGCTGAAACACGAGATCTGAAAATGTTCAGTAGTACGCAACCTTATCTTTTATTAGTAGAGAGATAAGGTATTAAAAATTAATTTAAAAATATTGTAATTTAAAATGGCGTTGTAATATTCTTTTCTATATATTTTATGAAAATTTTGGTTCTAAATTTACTTAAAATCCATATATTTATGATCTTAAAAAACCTTTATCTCTTTGGAAAATAAGTAGTCAAAGATAAGAAATCTCAAATCATTATAACTAACCTAAGAAAATGACTGAAGCCAAACTCGAAAGTCTATGTTAAATAACACATGTGAATAACAATTATCCGTTTAAGGTTGTGAATCCAAGTCCTTACGTTGCGGACAAGAAAATAAACTCCAGAATAGAAGCATCTGCTAAAAATAGTTTCAAGACTTGCTTACTTCTCTTAATTTCTCATGCATGAACCTGAAGAAATTTCCCATCCTTAGAAATTTCTGTGCTTGCATAAAATTCACACATCGCTCTCTTTCTTTTCTTCAAGTTCTTTAAATAGTTTATAGAGATACGGGACAAACTCCAGCGGAACGATAGTCATCAATTGTACGTAGCTTTCTTTTGTATTTTATAAAAATATTATTTTCGTAATTCGAACTTACGATCTTTTGATCACAAAAGAGTAAATAACCAGTTTTTTTTTTATTCGTAGCGGGAAATCATTATATAACGTAAGTCTGTGTCAATAACAGTTAATAATATGTTATGATGTTTAGGAAGTTAATCCAAGTCCTTACGTTTTTTACATTAACAAAGAACTAAACAAAAAAACCCAAAATATAATTAAGCATCCATTAAAAACTGACTTTTCTTAATTTCTCATGCATGACTTGAAGATTCTAATAAATTTCGAAATGGGTTTGAAGAAAATTCATTATCAATCACTTTTTTTTAAAAAAAATCAAAAGTTAAACCAATAAAATAAGAGGTTTAATGTTTAAAAGTTCAATCGGAATTAGATCTTATAAAATTAGTTAAAGATTAAATAAAATTAAAAGAATTTTAAAAATAATTAAAGAATAATATCATTACTTATCAAAAAATTTAAAATTTAATTGAAAATGAGACTATTAAATAAAAATTAAGCAATCTATTTTGTGTTACAAGAATAATTAGTTTATAAAAATTAATTGATTAATTAATAAAATAATCGATTTTTAACAATAAAATTATTATACTAAAGATTAAATAAAAAGTTAAAAACTAAACCGAAATTTTTGCTTTAAAACCAGTACGAAACCATTCAGTTTTTAAAGATTCCAGTGAATGTGATGTTACAAGTCAAATAGTGGTTCATATAGCACATTTAAGTCATGGAATGTGATGAAATTAGCGAGACCGGAAAAAAGATTTAAAAAAGGGTTAGAACCAGTTGTGGTTGGGCTTTGGTCAATAGTGTTTTTCTCTAACAGCTAAATTGGTTTAGGAGGAATCATTCCGGTCTTTACTAAACAGACAACATTCGAGAATACTTAGAGTACGACAACAACAATACAATGTAATCATAAAAAGAAAACTTTTCAGATATTTTAGACGGATAAATTTAGATTTTCGGCTAGACCAGCACCAACTCTTCAATATATTTCTTTCTGGAAGCGTTTATAAAAAAGTTATTTTCATGACTCAAATTTGTGATTTTTTAATTACAAGAGAATAACTTTACCGATTATTCTAAAGCTCATCTTTACTCGGAACACTAATGTTCATTAAATTTTAATTATTGCACTGACATAAAAACTTTGACTTTTTCTTACCTTTTAATCATATAATTTATATAACATTTTTATTAATATAATTGACGTCAATATATTATTAAGTTTATAGGCAATTGATGACAGTTAATTTTCATGGAAGTTTCACAAAACTTAGTTTCTTGACTTGTTCCTATTGGCAGTTTACATTAATTATTTAGTCTCCTAACCAGTTTATATTACTTGCGTGATTGTAGGCCACTAGTTAGTTTCCATATATATCTCATCAGGGCTACACTTACATGTGTATAAGGAACATTACAAGTAAATAAAATACAAGAGAGTTTCTACCTCCTTTTCTCTTCTTCTTTGTGATATCAGAGCAGGTTATTCTTATGTTAGTCGTTAACATCTCAAAATGATAAATTATGTCATGTGTTAGACTTACACTTCGAAAGAAGGTGTGTTGAAATGTAAAGTAGAGTTTGTCCCACATTAAAGCAAGAGAGGAAAGAAGACTAACATATAAACCTAGTGGACTACTCAACTTATTATCAATTAATTTTAGGATGGAACCTCAATTTGACCAACTCTAAAGTTGAATTGAAATATATACAAACAACCCTTTACTCCTAACAGCTGCCATGATTTGAACCCCAATCTTCTGATCAACTTAAGGTCATATGTGACTTATCAGGACTTCTAACAGATGATAAGCTTATCATATTCTTTTCAAACTAGACGTTGATTTACTCTTCTATTTAAAAAAATAAAAAATTTCATTATCTTAGACTTTGATTAGATACACGTGACATGAATATCATATTACTAATCAAATATTTCTTATATAATAATTCAACTTAGTTCTTAAATTTAAATTGATCCTTTTGCTTTTCTTTACTTTGCAATAATTCGGGATTGAATCTCATAGAGATGATAACGTCTATACGTAAATTCAAATGTATGGTATACATGGATACTCCAGTGCATTTTCTTAATTTGAATTTAAATAATTTTCTAATATAATTAGGTGTTAAAAATATATTAATGCGTTATTCCAAGGAAAGAGTTGCTTAATTACGATATTGACAACGCATGTTTCATCATTATTTTTTAATCGAAGTTAAAAAAAATTAAAACTTATGTTAGATAAATAGCAATAATAATCACGCGCACAATCACACACTCAAAGCACCAAAAATAAAGAAAAAACGACACAAAGATTTGACGACGTTCGGCCAATGATGCCTAAGTCCTCGGGCAAGAGCAGAGATAATTTCACTACGAAAAAAACGATACAAATAGAATCCTTACATCTAGGTTTTTTATTTTTCTTTAAATAATAAACTCCTTGTGCGTCCCAAACCAAACCGGTCTAACCGAACTGGTCCTATTAAAATAGGTCCATACGAGGCCCAAGCCCTTCGCTTCCAACACAGAATTCTGTTTTCTTCCAATTCGGGTCGCACTGCGAGCTTATTGGGTCAGGTCGTCATTCGGAAACAAAATAACAACTTAAAAATTATGAAAAATTTAAAATTCAAAGATATTTTGCTAAAATTTTTATTATTCTTATTATTATCGATGGTAGGTAGCTGACTAATCTTTTGATGAGTAGTGCTGCCCAATGATCTGGTCAAATCGGGACCTGATCTAATTGTCATAACTTTTGAAGACGATGGTTGTGGTTGAAAGGAGCATGCATGGAAGTTTCAGAGAAAATCTCTTTATCCCCTTTTCTCTTTCGATCAACCTTCCCCAGTTATCACCTTTTGATAGTAACAGCTACCTTAGGAAGTGGTTTTAGTTTTTAGATGGATTCCATATTATCTCATTATAAGTCTAACATTCACCAAACATTGCATCATATGTGATGTCGTATTACTTACCTAGTCATTAGTAATGCCACAAAGAGTCTGATCAGTGTCGATGGTCGACTCAGTACCATATCATTAAATATATATATTGCTTTGAAATACATATTTTGTATTGATTTTGTAGTCAAATATGTCTTTTGACTTTCATATTTTCATAGTGATCATGTTACAACTTGTAGCCTTATAGGGGTGGTCGAGTTAGTAGAGTGGAGTGGAGGGACATAGGGCTAAAAGGTACTATGTTCGATTTCCCCTACCTACACTCCCTCGATCGAGCTTGTCGTACAGAGCTTATCTAGTGCGGAGTGCCCGGTTGACGTAATTTGTAGGCTATTGCGTCAATTCGGAAGTTTACTCAATGCTCATCCAAAAGAATAGCGGCTACGAGTTCCTCCGTTTCTTTAAAAAAAAGTTACAATTTGTAACTTTGTTAAACTGTATATTAAGAAAATTAAATAGTTAAAAATCCAAAATTAAATAACAAATTCGATTTAATTAAAATTTATTTTAATTTTCAATTCTAATTAATCGTAAATTTTAAATTTATAAATAAATTACAACCCAAACTCAAAATTGAAATCTCTTGAATTCAAAAACTAAGATTTGCTATATCAATTAAACTATCTTTTGCAAACAATGTGTTCTAAACGAATAAATTCAATTCAAGTGATTACTCAATCACAAACCCTAACATTGCAAAATTTTAAAATTTCCAACCGATTATGCAGATGAGATAATACATTACTATGATGATTTAGAATCTTCCACGTGGCCCACTTTCATTCGATGGCATGAAGAACATTGACTTAAAACCTAAGTTTTCATAGATAGTGACGTCTATTTTCTAAAAACGCATGCCTGAAAATGTTAAATTAGAAGTCAGAAGTCGTGAGAGAAGATTTTGCTATGTTCAAATATTCCTGCGGTCCATGTAGGGCATCCTTCTATTTTCCAAGTCATAATCCTGCCCTGGGGTTGCTTCCATGTGGACTATAGTGCATACTAGCTTGTTCCCAATTTAAAAACAAGATACAATATAATAACAACAACAACATTCAGTATAAATATCGCTGAAACACGAGATCTGAAAATGTTCAGTAGTACGCAACCTTATCTTTTATTAGTAGAGAGATAAGGTATTAAAAATTAATTTAAAAATATTGTAATTTAAAATGGCGTTGTAATATTCTTTTCTATATATTTTATGAAAATTTTGGTTCTAAATTTACTTAAAATCCATATATTTATGATCTTAAAAAACCTTTATCTCTTTGGAAAATAAGTAGTCAAAGATAAGAAATCTCAAATCATTATAACTAACCTAAGAAAATGACTGAAGCCAAACTCGAAAGTCTATGTTAAATAACACATGTGAATAACAATTATCCGTTTAAGGTTGTGAATCCAAGTCCTTACGTTGCGGACAAGAAAATAAACTCCAGAATAGAAGCATCTGCTAAAAATAGTTTCAAGACTTGCTTACTTCTCTTAATTTCTCATGCATGAACCTGAAGAAATTTCCCATCCTTAGAAATTTCTGTGCTTGCATAAAATTCACACATCGCTCTCTTTCTTTTCTTCAAGTTCTTTAAATAGTTTATAGAGATACGGGACAAACTCCAGCGGAACGATAGTCATCAATTGTACGTAGCTTTCTTTTGTATTTTATAAAAATATTATTTTCGTAATTCGAACTTACGATCTTTTGATCACAAAAGAGTAAATAACCAGTTTTTTTTTTATTCGTAGCGGGAAATCATTATATAACGTAAGTCTGTGTCAATAACAGTTAATAATATGTTATGATGTTTAGGAAGTTAATCCAAGTCCTTACGTTTTTTACATTAACAAAGAACTAAACAAAAAAACCCAAAATATAATTAAGCATCCATTAAAAACTGACTTTTCTTAATTTCTCATGCATGACTTGAAGATTCTAATAAATTTCGAAATGGGTTTGAAGAAAATTCATTATCAATATAATTGACCTCAATATATTATTAAGTTTATAGTCAATTGATGACTGAGTTAATTTTCATGGAAGTTTCATATGAGCATGTTAAGAACTCTTAAAAAGTACTCTTTATTTTCTTTTTCTTTTTTTAAATTCATGAAAATTACGTTTGTTGCTCAGAAATAGACCTGGTTAAGTCCATAACATCTTGATGATTATAAGTTAAAATTTTGTTTAATATTAAATCACAAAATAATTTTTATTCTAATAGTATTTAATAATGGATTTAAAATTTTTTATGCATTGTGAATAAATTGTTCTTGTTTTCTCACTAATTCAAACCTAGTTATTAAACATTTTTTTTTTGAGACTAAACATTTTCTTTTAAAATTTGTGAAAATTTAATGAATTTCATTGATCAAATGACATTTCCATAACATATAGTTTTAGTCGATGTTTTAAAAGTCGGATTGAAAGTTAAACCTATAAGACAAGAAGTTTAAGATTCAACTAGTATTAGACCACCATAAAACTGACTAATTTAAAATATAATTGAAAGAGATTGTCCTTCATCATCATCATCATTAATACTCAGTTGAAGTTCCACTGAGGGGCGGGTTCTGGAGAAAGAGATTGTCCTTACCTATTAAAAAATCTAAAGTTTAATTAAAAAAGAAATTGTTAATAAAAATTAATTAATTAATTTTAGTTTATAAAAACTTATTAATTAATAAAAATTATCTTATTAATTAATAAATTGATCATTTCTAACTATAAGAGTTATTAAAACAAATATAATCGGGAAGTTAAAAGTCTAATCGAAAAGTTGGATGTCTTTTTCAATCAATAATAATAACATTAATTTAAATTGTGATCCGCAATTGCACTACTATGACTATATTGTTATGTATAATTTATCGTAATTATGACATCCAAATTGTTCATTAAAGTGTAATTTGCAATCTGTAATTCAAAACTTGGAATTAACTAATTCTAATCAAGATCAGAGCAGTTCAGGTTTCTTGATTAAGGCTCATGCTCCTGAGAATTTGGACTTCTCATGCCACGACTGTATCATATTTCACTGTCTCTGTCATGAAAAAAGTTGATTACTAATTAACTGAAATACAAAATCTGTGGTACTTCATACTTGTGTTAACTGTCATCTTCTCGAAAGCTAAGAATGTAATCTCAAGTCAGTCAATGATCCTTGGAGTCAAATGCTTCTCGGTGTTACAAGAAAATTTGCGGCTCCTTTCTCTATATAAACCCTCCTTAAACCCCATTAAGGACCACAAGTTTAAGCTGTTTAAGTATCAAACAGAAGACTTAGGAGCTTATCTTTGAGCTTACAATCTGAAATTTTCCTTCTCCATACCTGAAATATCAATGCCTCAATCTTCAAATATTGATAATACCCTGATGGGAAGAAGAGGAATGTCAAATCTCTTTCTGTCATCTTCCAAAACTATGTCTACTCATTCTTCATTTCAGAGATCTTCTCTTCATATTACCTTACCTGTGGAATCATTTTCTTTATCTATGGTGGAAGAGAGCATAAGAAATGCAGAATCAATCATCTCCAAATGGCGTTTTGATTCTCCATCAATCAACAAGGTTGCTTCTTTGTTTCACGGTCATAACAGAGAAGAAGCCAAAGTTTTTCTTCAAACTGTAAAAGGGTTGCGTCAATCTATGCACCTTTTGTTATCTGAACCTTCCGCATCTCACAAGCTGGTGACGGCTCAGAACCTCATGCAGGTTGCTATGAAACGACTTGAAAAAGAATTGTATCAGATACTATCTGCATATCGTGATCAGCTTGATCCGGAGTCCGTTTCAGGCCGATCTTCTGGTGGATCCTCAAATCGGTCAAGGGGTTTTGAAGGCGAGGATGAGATTGTATCCGAAGAAGAGCCCAAAATATCAGGAAATGGGAATACTAAATCAGAGAAGTTCAAGGGAGTTGCTATGTCTGACCTGAAGGCCATAGTTGACTGTATGATATCTTGTGGTTATGGTGAAGAGTGTGTGAAAATATACAAAGTTGTCAGGAAATCAGTCCTAGATGAAGGCCTGTACTTACTTGAGATTGAACAGTTCAGGTCTTCAAAAATTCAGAAAAAGAATTGGGAAGATCTTGAGTATATGATCAATAACTGGGTGCATGCGGTAAAGATAGCTCTGAAAACACTATTCAATGCAGAGAAAATCCTCTCTGATCATGTATTTTCAGCATCTCAGAGAATCAGAGAATGTTGCTTCTCCGAGATAACGAAAGAAGGAGCAATGAATCTGTTAAAGTTTCCTGAACTCGTTGCCAAGTCCAAGAAGTTGCCAGAAAGAATTTTTCCATTAATGGATCTCTATGAAGCACTCTTCGATCATATGCCAGATATAGAGTTGATCTTCAGTTCTGAATCGACTTCATCTGTCAAACTGCAAGCTCATTCATCACTAGTCGGACTTGGAGAGTCAGTCCGTGCAATTTTATCAGAATTTGAATCAACAATTCACAAGGACTCCTCAAAAACTCCAGTTCCTGGTGGAGGGATTCATCCCCTGACAAGAACAGTTATGAGTTACATATCTTCACTGGCTGACTACAGTACAATCCTCTCCAACATTCTCACTGATTCTCCCTCACAGGGTAGAACCCAATTGCCAGAATCTTACTTTGACAGCCCAACGTCTGAGGATAACGACCTAACACCAGCAGTCTCACTTCACCTGGCTTGGCTCATACTAGTGCTTTTATGCAAGGTTGATAAGAAATCTGAAATATACAAAGATGTGTCCTTGTCATATCTATTCCTACTCAACAATCTTCAATTCATTGTTAATAAGGTATGCAGCACTCGCCTGAAAGTCCTACTTGGTCAGGATTGGGTGATCAAGCATGCCAATAAGGTAAAACAGTATGCTTTGAACTATGAAACCCATGCTTGGAATAAGGTCATCTCAACTTTACCTGTCAGAACTTCTCAAGAACTTTCAGTTGAAGTGGAAAAATCATGCTTTCAGAGGTTTAATGCAGCTTTTGAGGAAGCATATAGGAAGCAGACATCATGGATTGTGGTGGATAGGAAGCTGAGGGATGACCTGAAGGTTTCAATAGAAAAGAAAATTGTACCAGCATACAGAGAGTTTTATGACATCCATCTGGTCAAGATGAGTGGGGAAAGGAACTTGGAGGGTTTGGTGAGAATCTGCCCAGATGATCTGGAGAATTACCTGTCAGACTTGTTTCATGGAGCTAGTTTTTCCAGTACTGGTTCAACGTGTCCGTCACCTTCGTGAAATCATAGACTAAACTCGCACAAAAACCACTTGTGTATCACGTCAACTGCAAATCTAGGTTGCAAAGTAATAAGAATTTTTAAATTTCTTTGTAGAATGATGTTTAGTTGGTTTCTTGAGTGCATAATTTCCTAGCACACAAAAGTAGTAAGCGCTTTGCCATTCCAGGTCCTCGGTTTTCATTCTGCAGCTATACAGTCATCTGTGCTGGTTGAGTAACAAACTGTGAACCTGTGCAGATTCGGAGAATTTTTTTTCTGATATTCTAATGGAGCTTCACATGTCCATGTAAGATAATATTCAAGTGGTTGAAACTCAAATTCTTGGAAGTTGGAAAATTCCGCAAATTTGATTATGATATTTAGTGCTTGATTTTAGGAATCAGTCAAATATTCTTGATAGTTAACAAATAAATAGGATATTCTGTTGCATTTAAGCTCTATATAATAAAATTTGTTGCTATCAATAAAATGGGGTGTTCTACAGCAAAAATATGTTCTTTTTCCTTCTCTTTTATTCACGTGTTATGCTTCAACTTTATAGAAACAACAAGATCTTACAAGCCAGAGTTTGCCTCTCCCTGTCTGCTGCTAAAAGTTTCCAACATTAAAGTCCCCCTAAAACTAACTGCTCCAAAAATGGTCATAGCCTAAGTTGGTTTTGTCCAATTTCAAGTTCTAAATTCTTGGTTCTATTGGTGTAAGAAAGCTATCAATGGTCAGTACCTCAAGTTCTTAGAGTTCTTCCATAATCATTTCTGTAATATGTATCAGGATCTCAATTCACAACTTAATCAACCAAGTTAATCCCAAAACCTTAAAGTTGAGGCTGATTCCACAGATCCTACAGTCTCCTGATTACTTGGGTTCATCTCTTGGAATTAGAAAGTTGATGTATTATTTTTTCCTGACGGTCCATATCTTGCGTCATTTTTCTGATACACACTTCTTCCCCTTATTACGTTCCTCTCTTATGAGAATTAGTAGAGATCCTTAACCATCATTCACCTATTATAATGAAAAAATCTTAGTGAACACTGAATTTCCAATCTTTTTTGTGTCTCCAAAATAAATCAGAAATCGACTTTAGTCTATTGTCGAAGCTACTTTTGACATTATTTTGCGCGAATACTCAGACAACTGATCAACAAAAATCTCAAAATCTGCAGTCAAGTTAAAGACAAGGATCTACCCAGAAACAATCACAGGTGTGCACATTCATATGTATCTCAAATTTGGGTTTATTGGAACACCATCCAACATCATGAATATCAGTTCTTTGTCAGGCAATGTCCCGCCACCTTTGAACTCTCCAAAGCAAAGATTAGTAGTACCACCTTCTGATTAGTGATTCTTTCGAAAGCGTATACTAAGCTTAGCTGACTCTTGTTTGTAAGGTTACCAACAAAATGAATCAATTACACAAGTTTTCGTAACTTAGCTTCACTTTTATCTGATTCAAAGTCTAATCTTTACACAAGAACAGATTATTCTCTCGGGGATTACTAAACAATCTACGAAAGGAAAAACTAAAAAGAAGGCTAACCCTTTACAAAGTTCGATTCTTTAAAGCAAACCAGAAACATCCCAATTGCTATAACCATCAAAATGATCCTTTTTTCATATCCATTTCCCAGAGAAAGCCATAAAGACACGTAATCGAATGTCCAAAGTTAGAGGAACTCAATGAAGCAGAAACAAACATTAAGCCAGAAGATTCAAACAGGAGAAGAACTGTGTCAGATCCTTCTTTCTGACTGTGTACACCAAAACAACAAAAGCCTCTTACATGTCTGCATAGGACATTGGCTGTTTTAACGGTCTGCTCAACAGAAACTGTACAATATAAGTCAAATAGGGATGTTAAAAAGGACTCAACCCGTTCACAACCTGACTATTATTTAAAAAATGATAATATTTTGTTAAAAATGATGTAATTTTTTATATATCTTTTTTTAAAAAATATATGATAGATCGGGTTGATTCAGCATATGGTTGGGCCGGGCCATGGGTCAACCTATCCCGGCCCGACCCAACATGTCTAAGAGTGAAGAGTGTTTTTAGACTCGTCTATAGAGCAATTTGGGCCCAATAAATTTCATAGTCCAGCAAAAGATGTTTGACAAAGAAGAAAAGTAAACCCATTGGGCTTTTGAGAGGCCTTAAGGCCAGGATTTAACTCATTTTTGTAACATATGTTTTGTAGACTCTTAAGTCTTCTTAAGTAGTAATGTTACTTCCAAAATATTTGGATAGAGTATATTACTTAAATTTTCAAAGTTATTAACTTATCAATTAATTTATTTAAATTATGTAATTTATAAATTATTGCATGTTCAAAAAATAATAATTTCAATTCCATTGTAAAGAAAAGCAATAACTCATTGATTTAAGAAACCCTTTTTTTAATAAAATTCTAAAAACCAACTAATATATGCTAATTTGAGTTAGGAAAAGATTTAGTATCTATATTATTATTTTGAAGTATTAATTTAAACTCCCTTATGATTCAATTTATGAATTAACATAAACAATAATTATATTAAAAATTTTGTTAATTGATGTGGGAAAATTAATTAATTTTCACAAATTCCCATTACCAGAATAAGATGGATATTTATTAAAGAAAAATTAATTTATCTAAATAGATTAGCACTATTCACAAAATTAATATATGTTTATGAAAGAAAAATAATATTAAATAAACTAAAACCTTTATTAAATACATAAATAATTAGGAGTTAAAATAAATTTAATACTCTCTTCAATAATTTTTTGAATGAATAATTTTTAAATTTAAAGTGCACAATTTATAAATTATTATAGTTGACTCCTTTATTGTAAAAAAGGAAAATAGTATGGATGACATTGGGCGCAGCATCATAAATGTGGATACCAATTCGTAACAGAATAAATAGAGGGTTGATTGTACCGAAATTAAATATTGGTTAGTATACCGAAAATTAAAAAAAAATAGGAGAACTCTTTTGCAAAATTTTCAAAGAATTTTAAACTCTCTCTCCCTCCCTACCTCCTCTCATTTCCCTTATTTTTTTCAAAGTTTTTTAATTAGTTATTTTATTTACTTCAACTTTTATAATTATTGTAAATTTTTAATTTTATTTTTTTAAAAAATAAAATATTTTTATTACTAATAAGAATTATAAATTAAATAAAACTTA
>JANZXV010000003.1:29897971-29912550 GCA_027576455.1 Erythroxylum roigii | reverse complement strand
ATCACTGGCCCCACTTACCTGTCCCCGAATAACAAAGCTTGTATTTTGCACCAGAAGGTGGAACGCCCACCCTAGGCGCCCCCACACTCCGGCCCGACATTGTGTGAGGGAGGTAAATCACGGTATCTACTCAGTCAACCCACTAGCAGAGCGGTCTTTTGCCCTCTGTTACCGGGGTTCGAACCTAGGACCTTGCACCAACTTACCCTGCTAGTAAACCAACTGAGCTACACCCGTGCGGGCACAAAGCTTGTATTTTGTTACGATGGAATGAATATCAACTTGAGAAGCAAAGTTCAATTCTTTATTGAGAAAGATTACGTAAGGCTCGATTTTTGTTGGTTTTTTGTTTTTGTAGAAGTTAGCAAAAAAGCAGTAGGATGGTAATTTTTGACCCATAGGTTTAAATTTAGATATTTTCAACAGGTCAGGCTCAGGTCTAGACAAATTGAGTTTCGGATTAAGTAAAATGATATTATTTTGTTTAGAATAATTAGAGCTTGAATTTGTCTAGACCGGAGCCTGACCTATTAAGGCTCAACTCTTCTTAGTAAAGCAATATTATTTTGCTTAGAATAATTAGACCTCGAATTTATCTGACCCGAGGTTCAATTCTTCTAAGTAAAATAATGTTATTTTGTTTAGAATAACTAGACCTCGAATTTGTCTAGGCCTGACAACTCGGACCCTAATTTAATTTTAAAAAATAAATTATTCTATATTTTTAATTTTTAAAAAATTATTTTTAAAAACTTAGCGGGCTGGCCCATGCCATCCCTAAAAATTAGAGTAAGGAAAAGCTTTTCTTGTTATATGCTTATCAATTACCCTTAGTGCTCAACATCATCAATTAGCCTCTTTCTTGCTTTCTTTGATTTTATTCTTGTCAAAGTTCTAGCTGACACATTCACTCATATTAAGGTTTAGCATACCCATTTAATGAATCTAAAACTCAAAAGGAAGCCCTGGAATGATGCAGGTCTAAACCTGAAGATATTCTCTTCCTCAGGATCCTAAACCAAATGTTCTGCCAACCTTGCTAGTTTGAACTGAAATTTCATATTATTACAAAGTTACTTGCTTTCCTTTTGTCAAACTTCATGCAATTTTGAATACTATTCTAAATACTAGTAGTGGGCATCTTCTACTAAGTACCAACAATTTTTTACACATGTTGATTATAGTTTGCTAATTAGTTGGAAAGTGTCATGTTTAGACTTTGATCCAGGATAAGATTTTCCTTGTTCATTTGTTTACTTCAGGTGGGTCTTACTCATTTGATCTTCCAGGTAGGTTCTCCTTAATTTTGCATGTCATTATCAGATCCCTTATCCTATCATTGACTAGAAGCTAATGATATTTACCTTCTCTAGTGCTTAGTTCTTTCTTATTGGTGCTTAATTTACATTACTTTAACTTGTCTTATACGTAGAAACTTTGAGCCAAGATTTTCAACCCTTACTCTTAAAGGAGTTAGAAACTTGGTGGAAGAGAGTTCTTGGAAGCAATGTCAAGTTGATAGTGAAACAAGTTGATGATTGGAAGATCAATCTTCTTTTTCTTTGATCATTGAAAATAATGAGGAACATTCAGGTTTAATTAGTCTCAAGAACGTTGTAAAAGCCATGAATGATAACCACTAAGTCTGCTTTTAACCCTGTATCAGAAGGTTGAAGGGCAGGGTGGTGCCCTAAGAAATAGGCTTAAGCTGTTTGAATCGTAATAAGGGTTCTTTCTACGGAAAAGGGGAGTTCAAGAGCTCCTCCGGTCATCTTTAGTAATGTTCTTCATTACAGATAATGAAAACCATTCTATTACTGCCAACTCAAGAAGACAAGCGCTCAAAAATATTCGGTTTATGGAAGTCGGATTAATATGGAAACTTTGGAATTTTACTTTTAGACTTTCAAAAGTACTTGTGAACTATCAGGAGTAGCCATGGGATATATCTTTTGTTGAATAGGTGCTGATTCTAAACTCATTATGTCTTGGATTTTAGGAATGAATGGCCAATTATTTTTCAGTTGCATAAACTTCCATTGGGATATGATCTGCTCAACATTTAAGGACTTGGTACTAATAACAACTCCTGCTCAACAGAAGTGAGCATGAAATCAGGATAATGAAAGGCATGAAAAGAGAACATCAGAAAGCAGCCTAGATTCTATGCTTTTCCTTTTTCTGTTGAAGTTCATCCCCTGCAAAGAACAGATCTTTCTTGATTTTCAATTTTGGAAGTTGAAAATGAATAAAACCCCAATTCACTTGCAGTCTTCCTTGCATGGGACAACTGTTGTGATTGCTTGCAATGAGCTATTGCCCCTTGGATTGGATTCTCAAGCTCTGAATTTGTACTGCTGCTTCTCTTGAGAAAAGGCAGCTGAGTAGACCTGCTTGAATTGGTTGAGCTTGATGAAGAAGAAGAGGAACCTGATGACGAAGAAGACAATGAAAGCTTGGTTATCGAATGTCGTTTAATTGACATTGAGAAAGATCTTCTGTGAAGCCGACCACTTCCATCCTCAGTTTCTTTGCTCAACTTCTGGCTTGCGTTTGTTGATAACTGGTACTTTTCTCTCTGTATTTGCCCGAAAGGATTTTTCTTTCCAGCCTTCACATGTCTGTTCATTGATTCTTTGGCTCTTGAAACTGTCCCTTCGTCTGCAACTTTTGTAGCAGCAGTACAGGATTCTGCTGAACAACCTGACCTGCCAAACAAGGACTTGATATAAGCCCTAGAAGCCTTCAACTTTGAACCAATTGATGAAGACTGTTTGATTATATTGAGCTTTCTGGACCATGGTTTCTTTTTATTCTCTCCAGTGAAATCACTGGATTCAGTTGAATTATACTCGAAGAAGTACTCTTCAGGATTCAGTTCTCTACTAACATAGCAAGACTCAGCAGGAGAAACATTGCAGGACTCAAATGGGGTACTTCTGGTTGTTGGTGTAGCTGCAGTTGTCATCGATGGTGTGCCATAGAATTCTTCGTAAGCATCTTTTCTCTCATTATAGCCAAAGTTGGAGCTTTCCAAGAGCTTTTCAACCATTTGTAAACGTGGTGGGAGGTGAAGAGGAAGGAGCTTTCCTTTGTAGAAAAGTTCATCAGCTGGTGAAGTTGTACTGTACTGCTTTTCTAGTGAATTGGAAGACATTTGGAACTCAAACTCTCTTTGATGTGGAGGAGAGCTTATAGAGCGGCACATGAAGTTGGAGTATGAGCTAACTTCCATGTCAATATACTCTTCCTCTACGTGATCATAAAACTGGAGGTTCAAAGCCATCTTTAGCAGATCAAGTACAGAAACTATGATTGACCTCTCTCTGTTAGGTATGCTCACTTTTTGTGCCTGGAGTGAGTAATTGTGTGCTTAAAAATGGTGGAGCAATGAGAAAATGAAGGGAAAGTTCCAATATTTAAAAGCCTGACAAAGCTAAGAACCTGTAGACAGTGTTCAGAATCTTTTTAGTCTTTTTATTGCTTCCAGATATGTTCTAACATTATGATAATGGGAATTGCTCTAATGGTCCAACATTGACCCATTTTTGTTCTTTCTTTTTCTTATAAACTGATAGCTGATTTGTCATTGCCTGTTACACTGTAAAAGTGGGTAAGGAAATCATCTCACGCATCACACATCACACATCACACACACACACACACACAAACACAAAAGTTTTCTTAATAAAGTTTGTTTAGGAAGAGACTCATGCACCTCTTGTTAGCTCAGGAATTGGTCATATTCTGTTTTGTTTTGCAGGATTCCCTGAAATTATACTTTCCAATGGGTCAATCCAAAAGTTTGAGACAACTTAACTCATCCAAGATTATGATTGGTCAGAAGCAAAAACACATTGGAGTTATTAATATCAATCGAATTCTGTGATTTAAGGACTATTCACAAAGAAAATTTCTAAACAACATACTCTTTGATTAAAGTCTATTCCCATTATAAACAAGACAAAAACAAGCTCCAATACAGTATTTGGAGCCTGAAATGCTGATAAGACAAGGTCATGTCCTTGAAAACTATTTAATATTACTTTTGTCTTATGCAACATCCTCTTAAGGTCAAGTGGTTGGAATTTCAAACTTGCCCATGTCTTTATATACATTATTACTATATAACAAATCATTTGTTTCTTCTCTTCCCTTTAATCAAGTGAACAGGCTTGAAAAGGCTAATAAATTTAGAACTAAAGGTTACTTTTAACACTTTACTAAGTGTCACTACTTTTACTGGATTCCTGGGATTGTTCTGTTTCACTTGATATAAGTGTCTGCCTTTTGCATCATTCTGTAAACAATCATATCTTCTTTTTGGTTCACAAAAAGTTGTTAATTTAAGTCCTTTTTTTTATTCTTTTCATAAGTTTAATCTTTCTTAAATCATCTTTCGAGTCGGAAGCATAACAATTTGAACCCTCTCCGTAAAAATGAATCAAAAATCCAAACCTGAGTTTGATAGGCCAATCCTTAATGGAGATCGTAGTTGCTATGAAATGAAGTGACTGCAGAGAATGAAGTGTTAGCTTCACTAAGAAAACAACACATAGGCCGACATTTTATGGTGGAGATAAAAGGAATTGTGGATGGTTATGCCTAACAATGCTCGAGACTTTTGTTGGTCTTTCCTTTTATCACACACTCCTCCTGTATTTAAGAACTCACCCTATCTTTTTGTCTTCTTGTATTATTAGTATTACTTTATATAAACAGTATGAAACTCATGACTTGAGACAAATGTCAAGGAAAGAAACATATCATCGGAGTTCAAAAAACTTCTGATCTTTTTTTTATATATTCATTTGAAAAGGGTCTATAACACGTTATGCAACTACTTTCTCTTGGAACTTGCAAGTCCTTTTCAGGCACCACCAAGTGTATTCTCAAAAGCAAGCTGTTAGCCTCAGCAAATCCATTCATAAGCTTGATCTTACCCACTGGTTTGAATAGGAAATGGGAATAAGATAACTCAGTCCATCTGAAGATAATTCATACTCAAAAACTTCATCACTTGCATAAATAGGCATCATTGGCAGGCAAACTTGTCCTTCTACCTCTGTCTATATCCCAGCATAGTATTGTATTCCGACACATTCCATCCGTTCTTTTTTTCTCAGAACTAGTTTACCACATCTAACTCTGCTGAATGATACCTTCACAAACTGTTGTCTGTCTCTGAGATATGAAACTAGGATTCTGCTGGGACACACCTGAAGCAGAAGTAAAGAATAGCCACAGATGCGTCTATCCTGTAGACCCACCACCCAGAAAATATGGTTGCCAAGGTCGTTTTCTACCAACCTCCAAGTTCAAGCAGTCTTTGTTCTGAGCAAATGGGTTCCATTTGCTAGATATCCAACCAGCAACAGATGTAATAAAACTACAATAGCCACAAAAGTGGCAGTCGTTTCAATGATATTCTTTAATAGAACTCCAGTGGGGGACCAATCCACTATCTCCTGTACTCTTGCCTTGAAGGCATCCATGGCCCTGCATAATCATTATGTTCACCAAAAGACAGAATCACAATTTCCAGATCAGGAAACTTTTTATCACTATATCTGCCTACCTTTCTGATTTTCCATAAATTTGTATAAACTGAGGCGTTCTAAATCCCATTCTACTTGAGGGTCATCTCCACAACCAATGGGTCGTCCCCACTGCCACCTTTGGCCATATACCTTTCTGAATTTGACTCCTGGTGGCAGAGCGCGAAGACTCTGACCAGCTTATATTTCTGCTGCACGATATGAGCAAGCAATGTCCCAGAAATCATTAAGATTATCCATTTACATTCAAATAAACTTCATTGATACAGTTCATCAAATTCACGATACAACTTTGACAATTTACAGAAGAATCAACAAATATAAACTTCAGTACTGTTATAAGTATGTTACACCAAAAGCTTTTAATATGGTTATAGCTTCCGGGAAGGTCAGGAAAAAGACGAACATCACGTCTCATTGATTAAGATCATCACTACCTCACATATAATTACAGCAATAACCTATACGAGAAGAGTTTTCTATTACTTGCTTGCAGCAGTATCACCAGATCTCAGCTCTCGTTCAAGCTCATCGAATTCCCAGTCACCAATCTCTTCTCCTGAGTAGTCTCGGCCAACCTTTCCAATCTCTGACTCCAGCTTTGCTAGTTCTGCTGCATGGTCAAGAACCGACTGTACCTCAACAGCAGATGCCTTGGGATCATCATCTGACTCAGATTTTCCTATAGTAGCAGGATCTTCCATTGGCTGGTTGGATGAACTTCCAACCAACTTCTCTGATGCAATTTCTGCTTTTGGAGATGGCATCTCCACATCCAGATCCGGTCTTTCAATAGAGTCAAATTCCACCCTTAACTTTCCAATATCCTCAAATAGCTCTTTAATGCGCATTTCATCTTTCCTGAATCAGAAAGGTCAAAATTTGAATATTTCCATACAATATGCAGCTAAATAATGTAAATAATGAATAATGTCCAAAAGAAGGACGAATAAAACAAAGGAATATTGGACCGAGATAGAATACCACCTAGAACTTGCCTCTTGTGAAGCATAAAATTGCTCTTTCATGTTGTCCACTACACTGAAGATGGCAATAATCTGAAATAAGGCAGGATAGATTTTAAGATTTGTGATCTATCCCCCCAGGAGTTGTGCCCTTAATATAATGGGATATTAGGCCATGTTGGACATCTTACACTTCCATAGTGCATCTAATCAAATTTCTCAAAGATTCAGTAAACATTACTTTGGGCACAAGGATATCAATGAGGAAACTTCAATTTCAAAAGTTACCAACATAGAATTATTTTGTAAAAGAAGCCATGGATAACAGAACAAATAAGGCAGAAATCACAGATGTTCCCAGAAGCTGCTGAAGTTATGGTCTTGTTCTTTTTCCCGAAGAGAAGGGAGAAAATTGGAAAAGAAGAGGGGGTGTCTAATAACAATCTGACAAGTTGATTACACTATTAAATAGCAAAAGCATCAATAGTCATAAGACTCCTGACCTCAACACGATATGCATAATGTAAAAAAAAAAACAGAAATGCAATCCCTTCGCGTGCTTTATCCAAATGTAGGCAACCAAATTAAGATATGTTTCCATGTAAACTAAGGGTGAATCTCCATCATTCAAGCATCCTGTGCAGGAAGAGAGAAAAAATATAGCATTTTGCAGTAAATGCAGAATGCATAAATCTTTTGTTCATATGTAGGAGCACTGACTCAGCAAGCAGGAAACGAAACCTAGCCTACCTTAGCTTCATAGCCCAGATATTCTTCCTCAAGATTTTGCCTTGGGTTTAGTACTTTAGAATCTTCATTCTCTGCACTAGATGCCATCCCCGACCTGTATCATCAAGTGGACTAAAAATTTAATAGGGGTTCAAGATATAACTCATCATGTCAGCCTACTGCATTACCCTTCACTTAGTTGCTTTAGGTTCTTTACATATTGTCCAATTCGGGTGACTGAAGGTTCCAACTCTTTCTGCATGATAGATGGGTGTGGAGTATGAGGAACAATGCGTAGATATACAGCAAAAGAGAGAGAGAGAGGTGATAGACAAGAATTCCCAATTTGGTTAAATTTTCTTCACAAATAAACCAAACCTTGTAATTGGAGAGAAGTTGGATAGCCAAATTTGTAAAATACTCCTCGTGTATCCCCAGCTCATCACTTGAAAGAGTAAACAATCATCCACAAGATTGCAAGGCAATTTCAGTAATGAGGAATGAGACACAACAAAGATAAATTTGCTCCCCCTCATAAACCTCCACAGGCAAAACAAATCAACTACAGTATAGAAATGGGAATGTCAACAACTCAATAACATAATATTACTTACTTGACCTGCTTCTCCTTATTTTCTGCAGCATAGCGTTGAAGAGTCCAAGAATCTTCCAGAAAATTAATCCATGTGCTGAGAACATCTGCTTCTACTTTGCATGCAGAAATTGATTTTGACAGTTCATCTTCCTACAAACAGATTAAGAAAAAACAACAAACATGTAAATAATGAGAAGACCAAAGACCTCACACTAGATAATTGCAAACTCATAAATTTAGAAAGAAAGCCCAAGAAGAAAATTCAAAACCTTTGTTGTCAAATGCTCCAGAATCTGATTGTTAGCTTCGTCAAATTGATCTCTTTCTTCCCTGGCGTTCCTAAGGCGTGCATTTGCAGCAGCCAAAGAGATATTAACCTAAAAGAATGAACTGTCATTATGTACTTGTCATCACTAAAACATAAATACCTGATTATAGAGTAGGCATATCAGTTCAAATAATTCATTGACCAATCCATTGAACGATTCATATGTTTTAGTTTCAAATGGGTACAAGAATGCCTACAAATCAGAGAATACATGGGGTGCAGCTAGTTCAGAAGTCCATCAGAAATGGAATCAGGATATGCCAATATAAAATTGAAGTTTTAAGCCTGTTTTGATGCCACTTAAACATCAGATCTCTAATTCTCCAATTTCAGCATTAATCAATTTTATATCAGCTTTGCTTAAAGTATTTGATAACCAGAAGTTTATGCAGTAAAAGAAGTTATGTAGCAGCGTTAACATTAAAATAAGCATATTCCGAAGTATAATATGATAAAACAAATCCCAGTTAAAGTGGTACCAAACCAGCAGTCAGTTGAAGGAGAAGGGGTGACTTGGAACAGGAGAATTGGGTGAGGAAAAACCTTTTTCAGTTGAGCTTCAAGTTCATCTCTTTCTTTTTCAAGCCCTGCAATCTCAGCTGATATTTCCTAGAAAGAACGGAAAGAAAAATAAATTTTCCATTACAATAAGGGGATCAAAACTCTAGCATGCTTAGCAGTAGCATCTACTTCTCTTCCTATGTGGGCCGGGCACAAAGCTTAGAAAGATCATAAACCATGAAGAAAGCTATGCCTGGGACGAAATAAAGTTTCAAGTAAAGCGTTATAAAAAGAATTTCTAACTTCTAATGTGCAGTAGCTTATCTGAGGAACATTATGCAGCTAACTGAAAAGACCTTTCCATATATGCCAATCAAACCAAACAGACAGCAAAGCTCACAATAGCAAAAGAACTTGATTAAATATATCAGAATGCCTTTATATATATATATATACACACACACAATATTACTTAAAGCCAAGTCCCAAGTGTTAAATAGGTAAAAGTGAAATATCACTCACATAGCAAAATCATATCAAAAGCTTGCGCAAGATGGCACAAAATTTCAACAGTAAAGCTCACACTGCACAACTTCTCATAAGAAGATATATCGCTTTTAAACAAAAAACTTCCCGAAAATTTGCAGTAAAGCCTGAGTTAAAAATGCAGTTTCTTTTCTGGCTTACAGAGCAATCTAACAACAAATGAGAATCCCAAAATATTGATGCAAAAGCACGTTACCTTCTCTTTTTCGTCAGCTTCGTCAGCTTTGGTAACACGAACTTTAAGTGCCTCTTCCTTTTGCAATCTGCCAAATACAGCAGGATAAAGGAAAGAGAAAACAACATGAGTCTCACTCTAGTTTACTCATTTCATCTGTTCACCATTATTTATATGCATGATGATTGAGACATGCATCATTTTCATTAAAATGAGACAAAACATGCTTCACCAATTCCTCTAAGTAACTAAGAATGCATCATTCTTGTTAAAACTGGGACCGAATCATGAATTAGATCTGAAGTCACCAAACAAAATTCCATGTTCTCTAAACATAATGTTAACTCGATCTTCCTTCAAACGCATAGAATTCATGGAACATCTTAATGCAGTGATATAATATTTCCAGCAATAGAACTAAAAAAGAGCAGACAGAGCCTGAATGAACAACTATTATTAGTTATTACACACCAAACTACGAGGTGGAAGTCAAGAGACTAGAGAAAATGATCCGTGCTTCAATTAGGTTCTATACCTGCTATCTAATATACGCTTTTCAGATTTTTTCATGGAGTTAGCCAGAGATTCTGACAACACCTTCAACTTGTCAATCTGCTCATAAAAGAAAAACAGGTGAGTGATAATGGACAGAGCTTTGTAGTCTGGGCTAAATATCATATCTGGTTGATATTAGAAAGAATATTATAAAAAATGACCCTTCATGCAAGACAAAACCACATTCAAAAGTATCAATTTTAAGGAAAAGTAAAGAAATGAAGAGACATCCAAGCAGGCACCCATATTATGATATATATTCAAGTTTCACGAAAAGAAAAATGCGAGAACAGCAACTGTCAACCTGTATCCAGTTGATAACACAATGACAGAAAGCATATCAAAACCTTTAAGACAAGCATGTAACTATAAAAGACAATCCAACAGTGCAAGCATAGCCTACCTTTTGAGCATGAATCTCAGGAGAGTCTCCAGAGTTCAAGTTTTTCTTTCTCAATAGAAGTCCTTCCAACTTGGAACAGATTCGGATTTGTGCGAGAGCTTTTCTCAGGACCTACATTATACACATTCATTCACAGTTTTCCAACATCAGCAAGCCTCTATTAACACACAAAAATAGACAAGATTCTACAAGTATTCTCATTCTTAAGGTGATTTCAAGAATGAAATCAGAATCAAGAAGTTATTTGTATGCAAGTTGCAACGCATTGTGTTTCTGGGCCAACTTTTTTATATAACTTCAATGATTTTTAATTGTATCATAGAAGCCTTGTGTATCTTTTCCAGTTATTCTTATTGGACTTGATAAGGGCCATTTGGAAAATAGCATAAACACCTGCCATGAATAAACTTAACTCAGACCACATAATTTTGACATGACAGAGGAGAAATAAATTGTCACCATTGTCCAAGAAAAAATAAAATACACTAAAAATCAGCATGCTAGCGTGAAAGCCATTATTATGGTCACTCCAAATACAAGTGAGGGAAAAAGAGAACAATTTATTCAACTCACCTGAATAGCCTCTTCACTAGTTTCATCAGAAGTTTTTTCTTGACCTTCATCCAATGGTTTCTGTGAGCCACTAATTTCATCAAGTTTCTTCCTCAGATTTGAGGCTTCAGCATCTATTCTGTGACCAAATATGCATCAAATAGCATATTAAGAAACATCAACTAACGTTTTTCCTTCATAGAGTCGATATACCATGTGCTAAGGATTTCAGAGATGGGAATATGCATGTTTCCTTAACTAATAAGTGCATAGATAGCAAAACAAATGAGTAACTATACTTTCACATTATTTTGGTTTCCTGAGTAATTAACAAGGAAAAATAACTTTCCTCCACTCCATCATCATCCATCATAATTCAAATACATACCGCTATGAAAACATAAAACTGCACAGTTCCATAGAGACAAATTAAACTTAAAAATCAATTTCACAGAGCAAGAACAAGAAATGGGCCATAGCAAAGATGAGATAACCAAAATCTCAACAATTACCTGCTAAATTCAGCACCAATTTTTAATCCAGTTATTGCACCTTGCACAAATTGGAGCAGTTCCTCCCGCTTCACCTAAAGTCAGGAAAATAGAAAGAAAGGTCAACTGATCCATCTTCATTTTCATTACAAAAGAATAAAAAGAAAAGTAAGCATTCATTGAGAAGTCCTCCAAAAATGCTCAAGCAAATCATCCTGTTATTCCAACTTGACGTAACCACTCACCAAATTGATGGAGAAGCAGGATTATGTAGTCATCTTATTTCAGAATTGTAAAGACCAGCATTGTATTCCTAAGTGGATCCCATACTCACTTCTGTTAGTCATTTTTTCCAAACAATGATTCTCAGCTTAAAGCATTAACCAATTCAAGTTTAGAACATATATTCTTATACCAGGAGAACAAACATCAGCATATTGTTAATGAATCCAAGAAGAATTCTTACAAAATGATTTTGGTTCATCTTCATTTCTTACCAGCACTTCATCTTGATATCTTGCAAAAGCTGTGGCAAGATCCTGTATACTACTCAAAATAGCATTATGAACTTCTTTCCCTCCAGTTAAACAATGCCTGCATGTAATTATATTTGAAGAAAGTAAATGAAAAGTATGATTATTTTCAGGCTCATATTAAGAGCTAGATTCTGGCTCTATACGCATACCATGCTACACTACATATCCAAGCAGATCCATGTGAATTGCCAAATTAAACTAAGATTCTGGCTCTATATGTATACCATGCTACACTACATATCCAAGCAGATCCATGTGAATTGCCAAATTAAACAAAGTACTTGCTTGTAAAACTAGAACTAATAAATGTAGGTCCCCATGAAGCCTTGGAAGTTATAATGTTTTTGCCTCATCAAAAATGATATGTTTCTAAAGGCGCCACGAATAGCCAAATAAAGTAATATCATCTCAAACCATGATTTGACCACTGAATTAATAATCAAATAGCAATCGGAATCACCTGAACATCACCAGAAGCAAAGAAATTTCTTCTTCAGTTGGCGGTTCAAGAATCTGAATCATAGAAAACATTTAGCCTGGAGTTAACCTTCATGCCCAGGAATTATATGAAGCTAGTAGTTAAACATCAGGATGTAGGACATCCAGATTACAGCTGCTTTTGTGTTTGACGAAAAAGAACTAAAGGACTATGCATCTACAACTTCGATTAAGCAACCACTCCAAATTTCAAACCAATATGTGAACTTCATTACACGAAGATGAAGTCTATGTTGGCAAAGAATGTTTTTCAAGGTTTATTATATCACAGGTTTAACTTGAATTAGAAACTGAAATGCTGAACTTAGTTTACCGTACCATGGATAATGTTATGCCCTCCAGAGCCTGACTTTGAAGAAAAACGTCTCGAAAGTTCATTGGCTCACCTCCAATGTCCATATCGTAATATAACACCTACTTGATTCAGCAGCAAACACAAAAACAATTTCCGTCAAAATCGTTCTAAAACAAATTTCACAATGGACAACATTTTGGTATGTTACCTAACGATGCATTGACTTACCACAGCTGATCTCTTTGGACTATCTTTACCATCATCGTTGACGAGGTGTTCCTCAAGACTCTTCCTTTTATCTTCAGCAGAACTAGCCACAAATTTCTCAACCTCTTTGAGCACAACCAACCATCTTTTCAACAACATAACTCTCTCGGAGCCTCTACAAGAGACCGCAGCCTCCTCTAGTCTCTTCACTGTTTGCTTAACGCTTCTATAGCTCCGATTCCCCTGAAACGCATCACCGAATCAAAACAAGAAAGAAAGGGAAAGTCAAAATCACAAAACCTCTCAATAAAAACCCCTAAATGCAACAGTTAACCGATTACAAGAGTTTCCAGGAAGTAAAATTTGAAGGAAAAAGAAAAAGGGCAGGTCGAGTTTTGAAAAATGATTACGATGCGATCTTGCAGGATTTTGGCGCCTTCAGCGACAGCTTGGCCGGCGTGTTGGACGACGGAGTCAGCATAGTTCCTGACAGCGCGAGTGAGGTTGTTCTTGTTCCCCACCTGCACTGCCTTGTTAACTGCGGATCTCAACCACGACATTTTCTTACTCTTTCTCGGGAAAATTCTCACTTTCTTGGGAAAAAATTGTTTCGCGAAACAATCAGCAGACGTGATTAAGAAAGAAACAGACTTCTGTTCTCTTTGGTAAAACGAAAATCAAATATTATCCTTTTGGTTTTTGAAAAAAGGTTGGACCATACGATGTCGTTTACGCGGGTTGAGGAGGAAGAAATGGTGGGAAGTTCTCTCCTTGTCTCTTGGAGTTAAGACAGGTGGTTAAGAGGCAGAACTGGGTGCGACGTCGTTTAGAGATTCTCCATCAAGCATCAAATGGCCTATACCTACCAGTCTTTTCTTTTCTTTTCTCCTTAATGTAATTAACCTACCAGTCTTACTCTAATGATAGTTAAATTTGAGATATTTAATTTTTAGGATCTAGGCATCGAGATTAGGGTTATAGGATTAAGCTTGATGGGTTATAAAGCAAGTTCAAGTACCGTTTCATTGATGACTAAAGAAATAAGGCTAAGCTCAAATCCCAATGCTAGAGTTGTAGCCAGGGGTGGCAGTGAACCTGGCCTGGCCGGCCTACTCAGGCCTGAGACCGACCCAGCAGCTTTTACTTAAACTTGGGTTTCTGTTTGATACTTGATTGAACCCAATGTAGTGGAGTCCAAGTTCGAGCCTGATCGGACCTAAATAGCCCAAAACTCAACTTTATAAAAAATGATCTAATTTTTTAATTTTAATAAAAAACAGCCTAGACAACTTGAGTGACTAAGCTTATGTTTAGTTAAGCTTATATTAATTGAGCTTTTGTCAGTAGAACTTTTTTCTATAAATCTTTTATGAGAAAACCCTTTTTCTAAAAAGTCAGTTGACTATTTAGTTGTTAAAGAGCTTAATACAATAGACTGTTTGGCAATATAAAAATAAAAATTAATTTTAATTTTAACTATATTTTATTTTGTAATAAAAATTATGTGTGCATATAAATATTATTTAAAGTATATTAAACAACATGCAAAGTACAATATATTAATTATTATATAATTTTAAACCATATGAAATATAAATGAAAATATATCTAACCAAATTTTTTTTATAGATTATAACATAAGTAA
>JANZXV010000003.1:29874230-29885880 GCA_027576455.1 Erythroxylum roigii | reverse complement strand
AGTTAATAGATTAAGTTGTAATTTGATATAAAGTTTGTTTTAATTAAATTAGACAAGTTGGGTTAAATTAATTCAAATTAATAAAATTAATAAAATTAGTTTAATTGTTAAATCAACTAATTTTTAATCTAATCAAATCGGATTTAAATATTAAAAAATTGGTTTCAACTAGCATAAACCCCTCTTGGATGCAGGAAAATTCTAACCAACTTTGAGCTTATACACATGATAATTGCCTTTTATAGTGATAAATGTGTATGTAATCGTAGACCTACTGCTTCAGTAGTTGAACTCCATAGCAGAAATGTAAAGAACTAAAGATCAGACCTTGCTTGTTTATTATTTCCAATCTCTCATGACGTGTGATGTTATGACCTATCTCACATTATTATAAGACATATTTCCATCTGATTTATGTTTGTATAGTTTTTATATAATATTTTAAATATCTATCCACTTTTATTTTAAGTTTTAATTTTTTACATTAATGAAATATGATATATTTTTATTAATATCTATTAATAAATATCTTATAAGAGATTAAAATAAAAATATTTATGCAAAAGTAAAAAGCACAATGAAATAGCAGAAGTAAAATCAAACTATTCTTAAAGAATTTGTAGGAGTTTTTAATCAAATTGTTTATATTAGACATGAAAATTCAAGGGTTCGGTTAACTCCATCTTCAATCCAAAGCTCACAATCAGTCAATTGGGGTTTTCTAGATTGGGTTGGGTTTCCCTTGTCTGAGTCGACTTCGACCCTAACAAGCTTAAGCCTTGGTTCTTAAAAGCCTAGTGTTGGACCCAATTTATCCTGAAAACGTTAAAGCGAGGGAGCTTCTCGGATCATTCAATAGGCCTAAGGCCGTTCGATTACAACCCACACATGTTCATGACCAGTTCAAAAATATGGGCCATTCGATGATCGAGAAAAGATCAACCAGAGAAAAGAGAGACATTCCTTATCCACAAGAGATAGAACACGCACCTGTTGGTGGATGCTTTGGAGTTTGGAAAGCCAATCGAAGATGGCGATGATACAAGCAACACCCTACCTCCACCTCAATACCACGACCACAACGCCGTTCTATTCCTCGCGCGTCACCTTTCCACCACAGAAACCCAAGCTCTCCTTCACCGTACGCGCCTCCACGGACGAAGTCGACGATCCAAACGAGTCCACGGAACCGGAACCGGCCGCTGCGGAAGACGACGAGAACTCCTTCGATTCCCGGTTATCTCGGATGCGTCTCAAGTACCGGAGCGGGACCGGAAAGAAAGCGGAGCTCCGGAAGTCTAGGAAAGGGACTTCCAAATCCAAATCGGGAGCGTCAATGTACCTCCCTCCAGTTCCACTAAAGGAGGCGGTATCGGGAGGTTTGAAAGTGGAGTTCGGGTTTAACCCGTACAGCGAGAGAGTCAACGGCCGGATCGCTATCCTAGGGTTAGCGGCACTGTTACTGGTGGAATTGGCGACGGGGAAGAGTCTGATCAACTACCACACGCCGGGGATTGTACTGATTCAGGTGTATTTTGTAGCAGCGGTTACTGCATTGTTTGTGAAGTATGAGAAAGAGAAAATCAGTATATGGCCACAATCCAAGGAATGAACCAACACATTGTCTTCGATTTTTTCAAATCTTCTTCGTAGCTTTTTGCTTATTTGAGTTTGTTCATTTGGTTATTTTTTTTTCTTGTTTTAAGTAAATTATTAAATCAATGTTTAAAACACTTAAATCCATAAAATAAAAAGTTTAATATTTAAAATAGTACACATAAAAATTGAATAAATTAAATAGTTTAAAATATAATTGAAAATTTTTCTTTATTTATTAAAATTTTTAAATTTTAATTAAAATTAATTATTAAATAAAAATTAATTAATTTATTTTAATTTATAACAACATATTAATTTACAAAAACTAACTAGCATTATAAAGTGACAACTGACAACGAAAGTTATTAAAATAAATCAAATCAAAAAGTTAAAAATTAAACTAAAAAGTTAAACGGTGATGAGATTTTTTAATCATTACAAAGCCGAAAGTAATCATAAGGAGAATTCGGAAAGCTAGTTGCTGAACCAAACTAGCTTTTGAATCCAGACCATCTGGATAGTATCATGTGGGTGCCTCTGCTTGCTCACTATGGTCATGAGTAGAGTTTGAAAGATTTTAATTTACTGTGAGAACTTTCTTCATTGATTTTGGGCACATCAGCAGAAGAAAAAAAGTGAATTAATTCAACAGATGACTGGTTAACAAGCTTTAGCCCATTGATAAGAAAGGCTCACAGCTTGAGAACCTAACCCTGTGAATTCGCATTACTGCTCTAAAGTCTCAGACTGATGACTGTCTACTTGAAATAAGAAACTGAGAACCATTAAAGCACCCTAACCTAAAAAGAGGTAAATTCTGGATCACCACAAGACTTTTGAACTATATTACAACCCCAAGACTTGATGATCATAAGGTCTCCAACTAAAGGAATTTGATCTCAAATCATTAATTCAGATTATTTTCTCTATAGCAATTCTTTTGAACTATTCTCAACAGTTTATATCTTCTACATGAGTTGGTATTAATTTATAGTCCAAAAGTGGAGGGCACTTCGTGTAATCCCACAAAGTTTTTGGTGAACTGAAGAATTAGAAGAGCATGAGTAATCCATATCATAGATTTGGTTCCTGAAACACAAGATCATAGATCCAATGATGTCTTGTATGCATTGGCACAGGACTATCCGAACACAAAACAGACAACCTTCAATTATCGTTGCTAACCAACCATTCCTGCCGGAGAATCAACTTCCCTTCTGTACTAATGATATAACTCCAATGTCCATGATACTATATTCCCAGGGATGCCAAAGTTGAAGATTTTCTGCAATTACAATACCTACTGCAAAATGGGTTCTCCGGGAGTCGATGGCTATTTGTAGCTATTCCGTACAACAGAAGTGAGGCACTTGCATTCGCAAAGATTCACTCCAGAACAGGCTTAAGAGTACTGCCACCATATTCGAGAAATCAGTATGAAGCCTGCTTGTACAACAATCATGAACTCCAGATGAGATTCCAAGACTCGCTCCTAACGTTTTCCCTAATAATTGTCATTGCAAAAAAATTCAGTAAACGATCCCTATGGTCCGAATTTGATATGAGATTATCATTCCAAACAAGCTGGGAAGATTCAAAAACCATGTGATTATGAGACTTAGATCCACAAAATGAGAAGGCAATATTACTACCAACTAACAAGGCTTACTGAAAACTGTCCCTTCTGTGCACCATGACTTAAAGAAGAGAAAGTGACTCTCATTATGATGGAGATTAAAAAAAGGTCAAAAGGGTCACCATGCATTTTCTGCAGAAAGACACCGCAAAATTTTTCCACTTTCCAATATACTGAGTTCAATCCCTACATCAACGACATATTTCCAGAAAAAGAATGCCCACTTGTGCTTCATCTGACATCATGCAGCATATCGATCCCACCAAATACAATGCATCAAAAAGGTCAAAAAAAGCAGTCACTGGACCCTGATATTTGATGAAAGAGAACAGAAGCAAGAATTCCCTACTAAGGCAACATCATTCCATAATTGCTACAATGATCACCACCAATCAACCAACTTGGTGACTTCTTCTGAATGAGGATAGCTCTAATTAAGAAGCTATGATGTGTGACTCAGGCCCTTTGCACATAAAGGATAATCCCTATAAGAAAAGTAGCAAGCCTTCTGGAATCTTGAGAAGCCATGGGAAATGACTTTGTAACTAGAGATTATTGGTCCTAGCTAGGTACTCACTTACACTTTATTATGAAAGTCTACTCCAATAGTAACTATTTGATGTCTCCTTAAAGCATGTAAATCTTTTAGAAGTGAAATCAAAAGACCTAGCATGCAAAACCAATAATGAAAGGTCAAAAAACTTGAGCCCATAAACTGACTGCAATGAAACATTGAACTTTCATCAAGCCCCACACCCAATTATCGGCAGATGATCATTGTCAACCTAATATGCCTCTTAATATTGAGCCACACCATCTGCAAACCTGCAATTTCTCTACATCAGTTAAAGGATGTCAAAAGAAAGTGTTACCTTATAAAAGCTTAAGCAGCCTGCTAAAAACTCTGGTCACTTCACTAGCTTAGTACATTGGAGATTTATACGTCAGCAGTATGAGAAGTTTTGACTGTAAAAGATGCCAACATATCCTTAATTGAAGCTCCTTCTTCCATGGTTTCAGATAATTCAGTAACTCAAAAAAAATCTTCCTGCATACGAGCTCCAGCCCAATGGGTAAATAATAAGGCTAATTATAACTAAAAAAACTTGGATATCTGAACCCGTTGTGTACAGGCCTTCAACCAAACTTGACCTTATTGGAGCCACAAATGTGATAGCAAGCTAGCGAAAACGATATTGAAAATGGCAGCTAACACACTTCGCAAAGAGCATCCTGTCATTCAATAGTTCTGAGAAGAACCACAATATGTACACCATAGATCGTTCATTCAAAAGTTAGACGCACCAAGATTAACCCAAGCTAGCATTTGACATTAGATGCATAACATGATTAAGAACCACAATTGAGTTGTTAACTCGCTATATACTTCAGTCACCAATCTTCCGTATCTGGCAGCAAACCACAAAAAATAACTCTGCAACATGTTCGGAGCCCTGGCTTGTTACAGAAATTTTAGTCGAATCTTTTTCGCTTTGCTCTTGACATATCATCAAAACCACCATCATATAGTGCTTGTGCCCCATTCCTGTAATTTCCTTCTTGGTCTTCGATACCTCTTGGTCTTCTAGGTGCACTACCAGGCCTGTTCCTAATCCGTCTGTCAAATTCCCTCCCACTCAAATTGGCTCTTTCATGGAAGTCTTGATCATCTTCAGGTAAAAACCTAAAAGACCTAGGGCCATCCTCTGAATTGAGATGGAAACTCTCACTGTCAACACCATTAAAAGGATGTCTAAATGACCTAATAGGCCCCCTTCTCTCACCATACCTTGCCCTATCTTCCCTATTTTCCTCAGCAGTAAGTTCATATAACTGACCAGAATGAATAGAGCCCCCAAAGAACTCATCACCATCTGTACCTTCTCGAGGATCTACAATTCCAAATCTCCTATTGTTTCCAAGTAAAACCTGGTTGTTTGAACTCCTACTAGAGATTACAGACCTTGGATGACCAGGGTCTCGACTAGAATCCATTCCCCTCATTTCATTTCGCAACAAATATGGTGGGGAACCATGCCTCCTAACAACCATTTCTCTGTTAAAACCAGGATGATCAGGTGACCTCATCCTTCCCACCCTGTACATTGGTGATCTTCGATGTGACAACTCTGGACCAAACGTATCTGGAGACCTTCTCCTCGAAGAAGACCACGGACCAGGAGAACGAGATCTAAGAGGAGATTTGGAACGAACTTGAGGAACTCTTCTCTGGAAAGGAGGAAAGTTTCTAGTTCCTTGGACAAAGTGTCCATCTAATCTCTCATATGGAGGTTGAGCGCGGGTAAATGAGCGCTCAGTACCGTCATCATGTGGCCCCCTAGTCATCTTCTCTGTATGCCTTACTCCCATAGCTTCAGAACCCTCTTCACTAATGCTTCTTGACACTCTACGAGCCATTTGAACACCACGTGCTGCAGACCCAGCCTTCCCTCCTGGAGACCGCCCCCTAGAGGGCCGACGACGAAAAATTGAAGTCTCATCATCCCATAGCTTTCTCCCTCCCCGACCGCTACCAACAAGTGCAGCATCTGGTCCAGTGTTATAATTAATGAACTCAGTATTGGCTTCAACAACAGAACAGGCATATTTATGTCTAGGACCAAAATCAGAATTGTAAAATTCTGAAGCAAAGTTACGTTCAGAATTTCTATCACCACGTAGTGTGTCAACTCTACCCGAAATTCTTCCTCTACCTCGTACAAAATTCAATCTAGAGCTTCTGGAGGACTCATCTTGCCTGCTTCTTGAGAATCTGTAGGGACTATCAGGATAAACATCACCCCTGAAGCCAAATGGAAGGAAGAAAGTCAGAAATCAATGCATCCATTAGGCAATGAAAAAGGTAATACAAAACAAGACATAATAACAGATAATCATCACCTCCCTCGAGGATGTGGCTTGTCTCCCTCAAGTGGTACATCAGGTAACCTTTCTCTTACAGGATTTGATGGCAATGGCCTACCAGGGATAAACTTCACTTTACCTGGAGATAATACATTAGATGCACGGGGCAAGTTTATAATCCTACTCTTATTACCTCCAGAGTTAGCAACCTTGGTCCCATCATCACAATTTGCCCCCACCTTAGGCGATACTGCATCAACAGAATGTGCCCCCACCTTAGGGGATGCCACACCACTGTTTGGCACATTACTGGCTTTCACATTGTCATCAGAATGCTGCAGAATAGATACAGTAGTCCCTTGGTCTTCACTAGTGGATTTGCCACATGCATACTGTGTAGCTAGGTCACAGAAGCCATCTTCCAGTCTGGAGACTTCAAGTGATCCCTCTTCAATAGCCTTTATTTCTTTCTGTTTTTCACCTCCACTGGAGGGCATTTCAGAGGCTGATGAGACTTCTACAGAAGTATCTTTTTCTGAATCCTGATTGGTTTTTACTTTGAGCAGGCTGTCTCTGACAGTATCGGTGTCTTTTTCAGTATGGTATTCCATCTCAGTGACCTTCTCTTCAACATGGGATAAATTAGGATGATCATCGCTAGGACGTTCCGAGCCAACATTTTTATCGGAATCATCATGATTGACATCGTTCACACTCTCAAATAAGGAATTATCTAATGTATCATGCAGTTGTTCTCGAACCTCACCATCTTCAAAGCCATCATGTTCTCTAGCATTGTCTTCTATATCCATAGGCACAGAAATGCCATCAGACTCATATTCAGAACCATATGAATCTTCTTCAACTGGATCACCTGAAAAATTAATCTTTTCCTCATCACATACAGGACCTTTACCATTCTCACCTGTATCCTGAACAAATTCTTCCATAGACTTAAATTCCCCCTGTTCTGAGTTGTCTAAAATTTTATCCTCTGTAACTGCTACATCTACCTCGCCAGAAACCTTAAGTTCAATATCAGAATGGCCCACTGGAAGAGCAATTGCTTCTGAATGGGCCTGTCCAGAACTTTCGGGTTTTTCATTAGGTACTTTCTCATCATGCTCCGAATGACCTAACACATTGCCACTTTGGGAGCACTCCGTTGAACAACTAGATTTTATGATGGCATCCTGGCCTTGAAGCACATGTTTATCAGTTGGACAAGGAGGTTGGTTTCTTGAATCTGGACATATGAGCGACTGTTCATTTTCTGTGCAAACTGTTTCCAGTCCAGTATTCAGATTATCAACAGGATCTTGTTTATCAGATTTGTCCACTGTTCCCTCTGTCATCTTGATTGTTTCCATGTTGCCCTCCTGAACTGGTTCAGATTTAACTGACCTGCGATTAATTAAATTAAAATGACTAGAAATTGACAACATATTGGAATTCAGACCAAAATTTTCAGAAGATTCATGCTTCACTGCTCTAACTTGTAATGGCTCCACAGAATTAGCTTTAACTCCCTTGGGATCACTTTTCAGGCTCTCATCAACTGGTTCTGACTTTATGGCTCTCGATAGAGTTCTGTCTTCAACAGTTGAATCTACTTCATGCAGCCTAATATTAGGAACATTCATTCTGGAGTCTCTGTTAGCATACAAACTTGAAGAACTTTGACTTGTGTTAGAAGCGACAGAAGAAGGACCAAGGCATAAATGGAGTGAATCCTCACTACTACTAAGCTTGGCAGATACTGAATGTGTTTTGGGAAAAAAAGTCCTTTGCTCACTATCAACAGGGATTTTCTCTTCAGAAGCACTACTGGGACCAACCATCCTAGTTGAGCATATAAATGTTTTTGTTTCACACTTGGCATCAACAGGGTTCAAACTCTCAACAGCTACTTGACCTGCATCGCTCGCTAAATCAGCTGCAGCCCCATCATCTACAGAATCTTCCCATGCATCCATTGTTCTATTCAAATCCCAATTTGATCTATTGGCATGTATGTCGGAACTGTCACAACCCATCTGCAGATCCTCCAATTTGCCCTGAGCTCCACTTCCTCCCTTGCTTAATGACAAATTCAAAGAAACAAGTTCTGTATTAGTCTGATTCCCAAAGCTCCTATCACCACCACAATCTCCCAAAGCCAAAGCTTGATGTCCTGTAAGGCCTAAAGCAACTCCAGAATTTGCAACACTCATAGGCATCTCGATTTTACCAACCCCTTCTCCCATTTGTTGGTTATGCATATCATTATCAACCTTACACGCAGAAGGTTCATTGGCTACTAAATTAAACTCAATATTTGAAGAATTTGGGATAATATTACCAGAACTTTCAGCCGGAACAATTCTTTCACCATTCCCAAGGTTAGCAGAACAATCAGACTGTGAAGTACAAACTGCTTCTCCAACTTTAACATCGTTATTAGATTCGCTTCCCACTAAATTTTGTTTGCATTCCTTAATTTCTTCAGGTGCCGGATTCTTGCTGTCAACAGATAAGCCACAACTTGATGAAATAAACGCATCTGAAGGACCAGAATCTTTAGATAAATCGTCATGTTCACTCTGGACAACAATATCTTTTGCGGGTAGTGAGGATGGTTCTTCAGGTGGAGGTGGAGGTGGAGGTGGAGGTGAAGGATGTCGAAAAAACCTTCTCTTTTTGATAGGAACACCTGCAATATCAATACTAGACTGCTGGGCAAGTGATTTGACCCCAGTCTGCCAAAAAGTAGATCAATTAGTAAACATGAAGAAATCAAACGATTCAATAATCTTCCAACTCCAAACAGCAAATTAATCAGAGTCATATAAACACCTCTTGGTTTCCTGAAACAGACATGGCCACGAAGTTTCCGCTAGTAAACCGCCTTCTGCATACCCTAAAACAAACAACTAAATATCAAATCCGCAACACATAGACAGGTTAGGTATCAACAAGCTATTCCGTATTCATGGATTCATAATCGGAACCCAGAAAACCACTCAAAAAGTTTTAGGGAAAGAACAAAGAAAACAAAAAATCGAAAGAAATTTAAAAAAAGTAAAGAACTTCCGATTCACGCAATCAATTAATAAATAAAAAACCCAAATAGATCGGAATTTAATTATCAATCCACACAACTTAAATCCAGAAAAGAAAAAGAAACGATCAAACACAAAAATAAAAGAAGAAACAAAGAGATTAAACGATTGGGGTTAAAGAAAACAAAACAAAAAGGAATTAAAAAACAGAATAAAAGCAAAGAAAACGATTGAAACAAGAGATCAAAATTTTTTAAAAATGAAAAAAAAATCGTTGAACGAAAAGAATCCATGAACAGCCGTTGAAATCGAAGATTTAAGATCGAAAAACGAGTGAAAAATTACCTGACGAGATACAGATAGAGATAGAGAAATGAAAATAGAGTAAGAGAAGAGAGCTAGGATATTCCTCAGCAACTACCGCAAGAGGCGCGAGGAAAGTCGTAGGAAATTGCCTCTAGGGTTGTGGCAGCCACTTAAGTACTAATAAATGCGGGCTGTCATTATTTCTTGTTGGACTTTCTTAACGTCTACGCCAGTGACACTCCGTCACGTGCACCTCAGTTATTTATTCTTGGTGCCCACATTGAACGAATTGTCGTTTTCCTTGCAAAATCTTTTTAAGATTCGCAATTTTTTTTTTTTTGGAAACACTTTAGGGTTGTTTTATTAAATATAATCAACTAATAAAACATCCCGAACAATGTTAGATGAATTATGAAACCATTCATCAACAAAATCATCAACTCTAATAGCTTGAGCTAGTGTATGAGCAATCATATTAGCTTGCCTAGGTACTGCAACAACCCTGCATAAGTTAAAAATGATTGGCCTGATGAAGTTATAGGTCAAGCATGCTCGACTCAGTCCTGCTCATAGTCGGAACGTTACTTTAAAAACGTCTTTTTTATATATTTTTTAAATTATAAGATAGGTCGAGCTACGAATTGTTTTATCTTGACATGTAGGGTCACTTGAATCTTTTTAAAATTTGCAAATTTATTGAATGCATTATTTTTTGCATAATCAATAAAAATTAAGACGTCAAATTTTTATCCGACTCCATTTAGACCCGAGTTGATTTGGCATAAGTTAAAATGGTTGGCCTGACGGAGTTATAGGTCGAACACGCTCGACTTAGTCCTGCTCATAGTTGGACCATTACTTAAAAAATGATGTCATTTTAAAAAAAATTAAAAAATTTATAAAATAAGTCAAGCCATGAACTGTTTTATCTCGACCTATAGGGCCACTCAGGCCCGACTCTGGCCAATTAACATTCCTAATAAAAGTCCTCTTCTAAGTATTTAAAAATAATTTTATATATGTCATTTTTGACAATTTTTAAAAAAATTATAAGATAGGTTGGGCTAGAGGCTATTATAGTCTGACCTGTATGGCCATCCTATGCTGGACCGGACAAATTAACATTCTTAATAAAAGTCCTCCTCTAAGTATCTAAAAATACTCTTATATATGCTTAATTAAATTTTTTATTTAACCCAAAAGTGATGGGTTAAAATCACATTTTAATTGAAATCTCGATTCATAAGCATGCTATTTTTTCTGTTCTATATTCCCACAAGTACAAAGAAAAGCTATCGATCATCTGATGTTAGCAATGATCTTGAACTGAGGACAGCAACAGGTCTGTTTATCTTGTTGTACCTCTTCCTACCTAATTAAAATTCTTAGTCCGTATTCCTCTACTTGGAAATATTAAAGGGAAAGTAAATTATTAGCATAGCATGTAATATATAGTATATATTTTATTAGGTGCCCAGGATCAAATATGAAAGGATAAAAAACGAAGATAATGCGGAATATCTGATTTCGATTCAAACTCTGATTCTGATGCGGATTATGAGCTCCAAACGATCACAAATTTTCCAGGACTTTTATGAAAAATGTTTACCGACACGAGATTTAGTTTTGTCTACAGTTTTCTCAATACTTAAGCTCTCTTAAAGGGGTCAAAGAATCCTTATGCGTGTGATTGATATGAGCAAATGCAAGAGACTTTAACCTTTATATACAACTTTCATATTGAACTTTCCATTACAAAGTTGATATGGGTCCGGTCTATACTAATTGGGATCTATTTTCTACTCAAATTTTAACTCATTGATTTAGATCATTTATTGAGCTACTTTAACACTCATTATTTAAGTCTTGACTATTCCCTGTGTTGTGCGGAAACGTGAATAAATTTGGAGTGAAAATAAAATAATAACAGTAACAAGAACACCACCCTCTATGGTGATCTTGATACCCTTGGATTCTAATGCTCCTAATGAGATAAGATTTTTCTTCATATCCGGTACATATCGAACATCACTCAATTCTCTGACTGTTCCATCTTCAAACAGATTTTGCCTATCCCTTGTGTTTTGCAGGCATTATTATTTCCCATCAAAACAACTCCACCATCCAGCTCCTGGAAGCTAGAGAACCATTCCCGAATGGGACACATATGATAAGTGCAACCTGAATCCAAAATCCACTCCTT
>JANZXV010000003.1:29843446-29853666 GCA_027576455.1 Erythroxylum roigii | reverse complement strand
ATAATTTATAATTCATTTAAAAACGACCTCTTTATTAATTACGAATAAAGCTATGTATTATTAGACTTCTCTGAATCTCGGTCTTAACGGAATTCCTAATAATAGTAGTAGTTGTTGTATCTCGTAAATACTAAACTAACAAAAGACCTTTTGATAATTATGAAATTAGCATCATTGGCATTTTAATTATGAAATTATCATCACAATAATTAACAACAAAATATTCAAGTTGTGGATTTTAAAATATAATTTCCGTTTATTTTTTTTGTATCCTTTCACACTTGGCTAGGTACAAAAGATTGGCCTAAAAGATATAGCTGTCCTCTTCTTTCTTCAATGATGAGTTTTCATGTTCAAACCCAATTTCGTACGCTGTTCATCATCTACTGATTATACTTACACAACTTTCGTTACCGAGATCCAAATGGGCACTAGAAAAAGCACGAGAAGATAAATTCTTTTGTGTTACTGTCAAACTTGTCATTCAATTTATGCTGGTCTTGCACGTTTGTTGCTTCACATAAGCTCAGTTCCTGACACTCTTACACAAGAATTGCGAAGAATCCAGGTTCTTGTTCATTTATTCTTTGATGATCATGTTTTGCAGACGACCCTTTTTCGTGCACTGTTCGTTTAGCACTAAATCTTAGTCCCAAGGTTCTGTTGTTCCAGGTTTGGCATTTCTCTTCTAGTTCTGAACAAAGTTCATCTATCTGATCTCTAGTTTCGGGCATGGTAAGCATTTGGAGCTCCAAATTGCTTGTATTGGTTTCTGCAGTATGCCTTCTTGGTATTTCGTCAGGATATACTCCTGTAGACGATTATTTCATAGATTGTGGTTCCTCCAGAAATAATTCAGTTGGGAATCGTGTGTTTGTGGCTGATCAATTCTATTCCAATGTTCTTTTGACTCCTCAAGATGTTACAGTCAATACAACAGGTTTAAATTCTGTATCATCTGTATACAATTCTGTTCTTTCTCAAACTGCAAGAGTATTCACAGGAATCTCTCATTACACTTTCCCAATAAAGAAGTCAGGTCGTCACTTGATTCGTCTCCATTTGTTCCCTTTTGATTATGGAAACTATAATTTGAGCACTGCAAAGTTCTCTGTATCTGCTCAAAACTTTACCCTTTTCAAGGATCATGAGTTCAATGTCGGTTCTGGTGTTAGAGAGTACTCTGTCAATGTAACTTCTGACAGATTAGTTGTCAGTTTTATTCCCTCGGACAATTCATTTGCTTTTGTTAATGCTCTGGAGGTTTTTGCACTTCCCGATGGGCTCATTCCAGGAAGATATGGTTCTATATGGAAGCAGGCATTGGAGACAGTTCATAGAGTTAACATGGGCAATCAAACTGTGTATCCACTGAATGATACTCTCTGGAGGCTTTGGGTTTCTGATTATGCATACCTTAAACACAATAACTTGGGACGATATGTGTCTAATGTAGGAGCAGTCAATGTCAGCAAAGGAAGTATAGCAGAGGACATAGCACCTTCTATTGTCTATGGAACTGCAACCACTTTGAATTCAGCCTTTGATCCACTAACCAAAGCCAATGTTACTTGGCTTTTTGATGTAGATCCTGGCTTTGATTATTTCGTTCGGTTTCACTTCTGCGATATACTGATCGATCAGCAAACAAGGTTCTTCTTCAATGTCTATCTGGGGCCTTCTTTTGTTTATCAGAATCTTGATCTGCAGAATGTCACAGGCGCTTCTGGTGCTCCGTACCATATGGATGTCATCACAAAAGTGAGTGATGGTCGTAAACTAACTGTAAGTGTTGGTCCATCTGCTATAGACAATAGTAACCCAAATGCCATTCTTAATGGGTTGGAGATCATGAAAATAAGCAATTCTAAGGACAGTCTTGAAGGGTTGGATTCTGTTTTTTCATCGAAAAGTTCAAAGATCAAAGTCATCTTAGCTTCAAGCTTGGCTGTTGGATTGCTTCTTTTCATTCTTTTCACCTTAGTCTTCTATGCACTCTGCAGAAGACAAAGAACACAAGGAAAGCTTGGTCTATTTCCCATTAGTAGAGCAGATGGTAATTACGTGAATGAAAATGCGTTCTTCTCGACTTCCAAATTCGGGTATCGTTTTCCTTTTGTGATCATTCAAGATGCTACTGATAACTTCAGCGAAAGATTGGTTCTTGGTGCTGGTGGCTTTGGGAAGGTGTACAAAGGAGTACTCAAAGATGGGACAACGGTGGCTGTAAAAAGGGGAAATTCTCATTCACAAGGTTTCACCGAATTCCGGACCGAGATTGAGATGCTGTCTAAGTTCCGACATCGCCATTTAGTCTCTTTGATTGGGTACTGCGATGAGAGGGATGAAATGATCATCGTATATGAGTACATGGAGAAAGGTACACTCAAGGAACATCTCTATGGCTCAAACCACCAATCCTTAAGCTGGATACAAAGGCTTGAGATATGCATTGGAGCAGCAAAAGGACTACATTATCTTCACACAGGTTCTGGTAGCATTCACCGGGATGTTAAATCCGCAAACATACTGCTAGATGAGAATCTCCGGGCTAAAGTTGCAGATTTTGGGATTTCAAAGACTGGTCCTGAGATAGATCAAACTCATGTTAGTACTGCAGTGAAAGGAAGCTTTGGATATCTTGATCCAGAGTACCTGATAAGGCAACAACTGACAGAAAAATCTGATGTCTACTCTTTTGGAGTTGTCATGTTCGAAGTTCTTTGCGGTAGGCCTGTCATTGATCCTTCACTTCCAGGAGAAAAGGTAAACTTAGTTGAATGGGTAAGAAAATGTCAGAGGGAAAAAATTGTTGATCCTATGCTCCAATGTCAAGTAAACCTGGAGTCTCTGAACAAGTTCATCGAGATTGCTTGGAAATGCTTGGCGGAACATGGGATTAACAGGCCGTCGATGGGAGATGTCCTGTGGAATCTAGAGTATGCACTTCAACTCCAGAGAAATGAGCAGAGAACAAGTCTCAGGAACTTGTCAATTACACAAACTAGTCGTGCCAATAGCTTTCAGACCATTGTGTCTACTGGAAAGCTCAGCACAGAAAGCGTGCAAGACCTTGCTGGTGTTTCAATGAGCAAAGTATTTGCTCAAATGGTGAGAGAGGAAATGAGGTAGAATTCTAAAAGTTCCTGGATTTCTAGCCTGAAGAATTGGAATTCTTACACTCAAGTCGGGGTAAATTTTGTGCAAGATTGGAGCCAAATTTATTACCTAACATCATGCTAAGTTCGTTTTTATACCGGAAACAGCCTCTCTATTAATTAAAAATAAGACTCGTACTTTTAGACCTCTCTAGGTCCGGCATATTAGGGAAATTTCTACGAGGACATTGTTGATTGTTGTTATGACCGTATCAACTTCATTTTTGTTGCTCTCTTTTAGCCATCTAGTGATTTTTCATTTCTTGAGACTATTCCTTTCTTGTGAATTTGCATGTAGGATTAGTGATAGGCTTTGACAACTTGAAATTTGGTTGTACTCAGACTCAAGTTGAAATGAAGTCGTTTTGATTAATGGATTAAAGAATTAATAAATTAAAATTTTGTCGTTTTGATTAGGAATATTCACTAGTATGATTGGCAACCTGTCAACTTCTTAATACCTTAAATACAATAGGAATAGGATAGAGATAGCAAAAAGTCCAAACTTGAATCAATCCGACTGGGAAAAAAGAAGAAGCTTGATTTGACTAAACTTAGACTTCAATTAAGGGGTTGGGCTTAGGTTGCTTTCACATGGACTCAAGTCTGGCCCAATGTTAGATTGGGTCTAGGATAGTTGATCCCAAGAGCGACTATGTCATTTTTTTATAATTGTCAAGCTTTAGATTGGGACGAATCATGTTTGATTTTTTGAAAAAATATATCTGAAGTTCAATTAATATGAGTTCAAGAGAGAGTCGAAAGACAAGTCAATTATCGGATGCCCGTTGACTATACCGAAAGGACTGATTACTCGTGATAATGCTAAGAGACTTAGAGAAACTTTTGGTGGGCTTATATGTATCATGGTTGATTGAAAAAAGGCCTTTAGAGATTAAGTTACAATCAATAACATCAAGGCAATAATACTATTCACGTATTCTGACTTGGGCCGAAATTCTGACATTAATTCAGGTCGAATCAGCCCAATTGACCAACATCAAAGTTGTAGATTTTTGTCTTAGCTTTCCAACGATATAAGATTTGCCTTGATCGGAGGTCCATAACCCAAGATATGCTCTATTTCTTAAAGGATGTTCTGCTAGAAAATTTTTAGACTTTGTAAGTGACTTTTCATTTTTCTAGTTAGGTTTTTCATTTTAGGCCCATTTTTTGAGACTTAAAAAATTTGTTTTGTATACTTCATATTCTGATTACATTCAGAATAATTTTAGGTTACTTTGTGAGAGATTCAATCTTGAAATTCTCTACAAACCTATTTTACTAACTTATCAAGTGATTAGTCAAATTGCTTATCGCATTTTTTTTAATGCCTTTGTACATTTTAGTTTTTTTATTACATTGTTAATCTTGGGTCAAGGTGTCAAAGGATTTTCCGATAACTTTAAATTCTTAGGTTAAGATTTTAATTTGATTGATCAAGGGTTTATTAATTTAGTCGATTCTAGGGGTTCCGCGTTACCAACTCAAGACTAGTCAACTTAAGCATAACCCGTTGATTTTGGGTAGGGTGAGGGGGACCGGGCTTGACCTAAGTCTAAATGTTATCCCTACATACGTAATATATTGGTGTGGATCAAGTTTGGATGAAAAAAGCACTTTATGGGCATGCTCCGATCTGACTAACTCATTCCTATAACGGAATCGTTTATGATGCCCTGTTTATTATAAGATAGAAATTAGGTTAGACCGTTATATCAAAATCATATCATTTCAATTTCATGAAACTTGGACCCAATGCGACCTCTTTCTAGGCTGTCAGGATTCTCTGCCCATTTTCTCATATCCCTATTTTATTCTATGAATCTCAGTTATTTATAAGATAAGGACAAGATAAGGATAGGAAAAAATGGACAAAGGATTTGTCCTCCTTTCTAAGGGAATTGGATCTAATCCTGTTTTATTCTCCTCATTGCTGTTTTAGGTACAGGAATTGGGTTTGAAGGGCTCATTTTTAATTTCTAAATAATCAAAGGCCCAAGACGGAAATAGGCCCAAAAACGTATTATAGATAAGGAAGTACTGAAAATTACAACCATCTCCTTAACTTTGCGCCCCAAAAGTTAGAGCTTTGTGTTGTGGAGGGAGAGAGGTCTCATCGCAGCCCTAGAACTGATGGATAGAATCTCCGAGAAGGAAAAATCCTCTAAACGCTCTCGAGACGATAGCGACCACAAGCACAGATCACGAGACAAAGAACGAGATCGGGATGATAAGTACAGAGAAGACCAACACCACCATCACCACCATAGTAACCGCCGCCGATCGGAGCGGGAATCTCATCGCGACCATCACAAGTCGTTTTCGTCTTCATCGAGGCGCGAGGATCGGGAGAGCTCTCGCGACGGACGCGAACTGTCTCACGACGACGATAGTGAAGGGAGCAGAGACGAGCGGGAGAGATCTCGCAAGCCTGTGAAGCGGGAGGACAGAGAACGGTCTCGCGAGAGGTCGTACGATGCTGGAGAGGACAGAGAAGGTGGTGGCAGAGAGAGGTTTCGTGAAAGAGAAGTGAAGAGAGAGAGATCGTTTGATGAGAGAGAAAGTGATGAGCATGAAGCTAGAAAGAAGAGGCCTAGGAGGAGATTTGGTGATAAGGTCAAAGAAGAGGATACTACTGAAAATGATACTGATTACGCGAGGGCAGCGAATTCGAGTGAGGTAACAGTGAAACAAGAGGTGTATGATGAGCCAATTGGTGGTGTGATCTCTAATGGAGACGTTCACACTGGGGATGTGAGTTCTCTCTAACTTTTTTTTTGGATTTGTTGTTTTTTTGGTGATTTATGTTTCTTCATATACGTATCCTACTTTGTTGGTGATATTGTTTCAAGCTCTGGTTAATGTTTGAAGTTTATGTGTGGATGTTGTGATTAATTGATGTTATGATTTTTACTTTATGAGAGTGTTCTTTTGAAGTTCATTGTATATGGTGTAGCGTTCTTGATGATTGCAATTGCTATTATAGCTTATGTTATTGAGTGTTTTAAATGGTATAGTGATCTTTTCTGAATTTCGCCTAAATTGAGCTATTTTGACGTGAAATGATTTTCCAGGGGGCCATTATGCAATCAACAGTCGAGGCATCATGCAACTCAGACAAGCCCTACATGGCCCCTACTCATCCCCTCCCAACCAAGGTATCTTCAATTTCGAACACAAATGAAAATAAGGGAGTTAGTATTACCAGATCTCATGAGGTTCCTGGAAAATCTAGTACAGATGGGACATCATCGGCTGCCGGGAAAAGTGGAAGTCTGTCACTTGATGCTTTAGCCAAAGCTAAGAGAGCTTTACAAATCCAGAAGGAACTTTCGGAGAAGCTGAAGAAAATACCCCTTGTAAGTTCCATTTATTGCATCTATATCACTAAAAGAATATGCAATTTGGTAAGAAAGTAATGTTATAATTTTTGTTCATGCAGTTGAACAAGGGTCTTGGCCCAAGTGCAGATGGTAGTTCATCTTCAGGTTCAAGGGAAGGATCGAAAATTTTGTCAACAAATCATACTACTGTTGTTTCAGGAGCGTCATTGCCAAGTTCTTCCTCTTCTACTACTGTTAGTGCAGCTTCTGCAATGCCACCTGCAGCTGTTGTAGCATCTATTCCTGGTCTTACCAATTCGCACAACATTGAAGCTGTTAAACGTGCTCAAGAACTTGCTGCTAAAATGGGATTTCGTCAGGACCCTCAGTTTGCACCTCTCATTAATTTATTCCCTGGACAAGTGCAAAGTGATGTTGCTGTCCCGCAGAAGCCAACCAAGGCCCCTGTTCTTCGTGTAGATGCTCTTGGCAGGGAAATAGACGAACATGGAAATATCGTGAATGTGACCAAGCCAAGCAACCTTAGCACCCTAAAGGTTTGTCTGTGTTGACGCATGTGACAGTTCTTATTGTTTTTTCATAAAATGAATGATGATTTAATGTCATGTTCCCACCATTTTTTTCCAAACTTACAGGTCAACATCAACAAACAAAAAAAGGATGCTTTCCAAATTCTGAAACCTGAACTGGAGGTGGACCCAGAGTCTAATCCTTTTTATGATCCAAGGATGGGCATTGATAAGAATAAGCTTCTTAGACCGAAGAGAATGACCTTCCAGTTTGTGGAGGAAGGCAAATGGTCAAAGGAGGCTGAAATGATTAAATTGAAGGTAATTTCTAAGTTCTTTTCATCCTTTCTTTGATCTTGATGACTTGTGATTATATTGACGATTAAGGTTTGGTAATTGAAGAGCCAATTTGGAGAAGAAAGAGCAAAAGACATCAAAGCAAGGCAAGCACTACATGCAAAGGCTAAATCTGCTCCTGACATAAATCCCAATTTGATCGAAGTGTCAGAGAGAGTTATAACCAAAGAAAAACCAAAAGATCCAATTCCTGAAGTTGAGTGGTGGTAAGTTCACTTTTGCGTTTAAAGTTTATGCAAATGTAGCGATGAGGGAGATTACCAACTAATAAAACCTATTATGGCTGTAGAATTGGATACTCCATTTGATATTCTCTGGCTTCCTGCTTTGACAGAGATGAACTAATATTTGGATAGGAACTTATTGAATATTACTTGATTGCTTTTGCTGTTGGTGCTTTATTCCATTTATGTGACGTTTCTTCTTTCTCATTGATATTCTTGAATTTTAGGGATGTGTCTCTTCTTCGTAACAATACTTATGGTGAAATCTTTGATGGTGTTGTAAATGAGTGTGAATTGAAGATGGAGAAGATCACGATATATGTAGAACACCCACGTCCCATTGAGCCCCCCGCTGAGCCAGCTCCTCCACCCCCACAGCCCTTGAAGCTGACTAAAAAGGAGCAGAAAAAGCTTCGTACTCAACGGCGTTTGGCACGGGAGAAGGATAGACAGGAGATGATTAGACAAGGCCTGCTTGAACCTCCAAAACCAAAAGTTAAAATGAGCAATTTAATGAAAGTTCTTGGCTCAGAAGCTACACAAGATCCCACCAGGCTTGAAAAGGAAATTCATACTGCAGCTGCTGAGCGTGAGCAAGCTCACATTGATCGGAATATTGCTCGTAAACTCACTCCAGCTGAGCGTCGTGAGAAGAAGGAGAGGAAACTCTTTGATGATCCAAACACTTTGGAAACAATTGTTTCTGTTTACCGAATCAATGACCTCTCCCACAAGAAGACTCGCTTCAAAGTTGATGTTAATGCTCAGGAGAACCGTTTGACTGGAATTTGTGTGATGACGGAGGGAATTAATGTTGTTGCTGTTGAAGGAGGTAGCAAAGCCATCAAGAGATACGGGAAACTAATGCTGAGGCGTATAAACTGGGCTGAAGCTGTAGAAGAAGAAGAAGAAGAAGATGGAGATGGGACTGAGGATAAACCATTGAACAAGTGTGTATTGGTATGGCAGGGTAGTGTTGCTAAACCAAGCTTCCATAGGTTCTCTGTACATGAGTGTGTAACTGAAGCTGCTGCTCGTAAAGTTTTTGCCGATGCCGGTGTTGCTCACTACTGGGATTTGGCGGTCAATTTCTCTGACGATCTAATGTGAGTGGCTTCTTTTATGTAATGCTTTTTACATTAAAATTGAACTATTTCAACATTTTTGATAATTGTAAAAACATGATCCCTCCCTAGACCTCGTGACTTAGTGGGATTATGACTGGATGTTGATGATGATGATGATGGAAAAACATGATTAGTGGGATTATGACTGGATGTTGATATGATGATGATGGAAAAACTTGATCCCTTATTTCCTTTATATTTTTTACGGCATATCAACTTACTATCAATTAGCTGATACATTTCTGCCATTTATACTCTAGTAGCACTTTCATCTTGAGCTTTTTCTGTGATTAATGTCATGGGATGTAGATGATTTAATCGTTTTCTGTTAGTTTCTCGATTGATGTCTGAAACAAATGTGGATCTAGAGAAGTTAGTGGTTTTTACTGTGCTACTGGCAACAGTTCTTGCCTACCGCCAATTTTCTTCCTGCAGCTAGACATGAGAATAGATTGGGCCGGACTGGTAATGGCCCCTTAAGGGTGTGGTTTGAGCATTATGCCCGAGCTCATTCGGGCGATCCAAAAAATTTAAGATTAAATTTTTTTCAAAACGATATCATTTTGCAGCAAAGGCATGGGTTCGAGTTATCTAAAGTTTGGATTGATTGGACTTGGCTGGGTTGGGCCAGGCTCAGACTTTTTGCTAACCTTACTGTACTATTATAGCAGTTATTGGTCTTAGGGTCATGTTGATGTGTACTTGTATATAGTACTAGAAGCCTTCTCCTACCATCTGTTAGCAAAATCAATTTTAGGTTAAGTGGATATTTCTATGACATATGCACAACTATATTGAAGAAGGCTTTTAAGCAGATCTTGAGTTACAAGTCAATTTTACTTTATTTGGTTGGTTTGGGGTAGTTGTAATTCAGCCAAATTGTGCCTCTTGGAGTCAAAAAGCCAAAAAGAATGAATGACAAAAGCCAACTTCTGACACTTTTTGTTTGCATGTTGAAATTGCATGTCTAATTCCACATGGCTTCACTGTGTCATGTGCGTAAACAAGGTTTAGGATGGCCGCCCCACGTGATTCCATCATGTCATAACCTACTAAGATAGACATGGCAATGGGTCATCTATTCTCAGAGGACGTTGCCTAATTAAGTCGGCTCAGAGACTCGTCAGGATTGAGTTGTGCAGCACAATTAAGTCTCGGTCTGAGCTTAATTGGGCTGTGTTGAGTTTTGTGGCCTAATAAGTCCCGGTGCAGGTCTAATTGAGTCTCAAAAAATGACATCATGGGAAAGTTTTCTAAAACGAAGGGGAAATGATGTTTTAGAAAAGTTTGTTATTTTGAATGGTAAATTTTATAAATTTAAAATTAATATAATATTGTTTTGCGATAAAAAATGATTCGGGATAGTCTTAGGTCAGTGACGGATTCAGAATTTTTTTTTGAGTGGAGATAAAATATTTAAAATACTTTTATATTATTGAATTAAATTAATGAGGATAAATTTTTTTTTATGATATCAAAATTTAAAACAATAATATTT